>JAPYZL010174041.1:0-21601 GCA_030522825.1 Platygaster orseoliae
TATTATATTATATTATATTATATTATATTATATTATATTATATTATATTATATTATATTATATTATATATAATATATAATTACATATTTTATTATATTATTATATATTATATATATTATATAATAAATTTATATATAATAAAATTATAATTAGCTATATATTATATAATTAATAAATTTTATATAATTTCTATATATTTAAATAAATAATAATTTAAATAAATTTAAATAATTTAAAAATTATTTGAAAATGACTATTCTAAAAGTCCCTACACTAGAATGACTATTTTGAATAGTCAATTTTTGACTAATCCGAACTCACAGTAAAATTTCAAATTGCATAAGCGTATATTTTTAATTATTATACTATCAAAAAATATTATTTTTAATTTTATTGCATTTCAGGGATGAGTATAAAATTTTCAATGAATTAAAAAAAAATATTCAACATCTATAGAACTTCCCTGAATGGAGCACTAAGTTGTAAAAATATAAATAAAAGAATATAAAAATACCAGAAAATCATCCAAATCGCATAAAAAGTGAAATGTCGTATAATTGAAAATAGCAGGAATAAAAAAAAATTGTTAACTATTTATACAGAATTACATAAATACAAAAGAACCTTAGACATGTTAGAAATTCATAAAATATTAAAACTTTAGGTCAGTCTGAGTTATTTTAAAATTTATCTAAAAAAAACATGAATAGAAGGAATTGAATATTTAGGCATCGAATTTCAAAAATCTACATTTAAGCCGTAAAAACATGAAAAAAACATAAAACAAAAAAACATAAAAACATAAAAAAATCGTTCGAACTTTATCAATCTCAAAAAAATACGAATAATACTATACATACTAGAACTTCATAAAATACTGTCAATTCATATAGGTTTTGTTTACTGAACAATACACAAAACACTTCAATCAATAAAACTTGGAATTGTAGACATACATAATAAATATAATTCTATAAATATTAGGATTCAGATATTATATACATATATATGTTTATTATTTGTTACTAAAAATAAAGTAAAAAAAAAAACAATTTTTTTTACTATATTTATAATTATTATTCTATTTAAAATTTTTTATTTTCTATGTATTAATATTATATTTATTTTCATACCTCATAATAAAATTCTAGTAACATATTTACTGCACAATGAAAAAACAAAAAATCTGTTAAAATACAAACAATTCTACTAATTCATCAATAATACCAAAAAGTTACGAAATAAATTCTAAATAAATATAATTTATATTTTCACGAAAATACATAAACATATCAAGTATGTGACATAAAATATAAAAAAATCCATCCAATGGTAAAACTACGAGAACGAAGAATATAATAATAATAATAATAATAATAATACAATTTTTTAATAATATATATAATATAAATAATATAAATGTAATAATGTATACTAATAATAATAAAGTATTATATAATGTATAAAATATTATCTAATGTATAAAAATAATAAATATGTAATAATAATAATACAAATAAAATAACAAATAATATAAATAATATTATAATAAATAAATAATATAAATTCATAATGAAAAAACAAAATATAGTAATGATACAAAATTTAAAAATTTAAAAACATAAAAAAATACTTTTCGAGTCGGTCTCATATGTTACAATATTTAAATAAATATTCATTGATAAATTCCAAAAAATACACACAATGCATAAACGATTGTGATATTTGATCCCTCCCCCCTCCCTCGTCAAAAAAAAACAAATTTCATGACAGCGTCACTGGAAAAAAATTTTCATTCATATAAATAGGATTATTTGATTATTAAAATCCTCGAAAACCTAGATATAATCACAAAAACCTCGTAATTTTCTTACTTTGATATTTTCCTCAAAAACCAAGCTAAAAACAATCTTTCTCCCACAAGTGAACAAATCATTCACTTTGTACACGTGAAACACAGATTAAACGTGTCATATTCTCGATAATCACTGCAAAAAAAAGACGATAAAACGTCGACCCTTGGGAACGATTCAGCCCCTATACCAAACCCGAACGCCTCAAATTGCATCGCTGGAAAACGGGACAGTTTGCCTTCCTTTCATTCCCTGTCCACTGAAAGAATTCGAAACAGTATCCCCGAATAAAGGAAGATATCTGGCAAGTCGAAACCTTGGGAAATAAAAAAAGGGGGAGAATAAGAGAGGGAGGGAAAAGAAACAAGAGGAAGACGCACAACGTTCTGCCGACGTCACCGGTAATTCCGGAAGTGTTTTTCATCCTCCGTGTGAGTTTGCTCTCCTTTTTCGCGCGGCACGTACGCGCCCTTTCTTTTCAAGGGCCCTCGCTGACATTTCTCTTTCTTCTCCCTCATTTATCGTCTTTTGCTTCTTTCCACGGCTCCTGCGACCACCCCCGCAGCTTCCACCCCTTTCTGGAAAACCCTTCCTCTCCCGTATATTGATTATATAAGCGTCGGGACATACTAACTCGGTTAAAAACATCTTTCGGGGTGCCAGAGTCAAGGAATTTCGAGGGTTTTTCGGGGAAGGTGTTAACCAGAGGGAGTTTGAGGTTACCTTGTTAAGGATCTTCAACCTCATTTTACAGAAGTCGAAGAATTTTTCTGAAAATCAAGATTTTTCTACCCGGAAAATTATATGAAAATAATTTTCATTTGATGTACTTCAAAAAGTGACAATAATAGATCATAAATAACGAAATGAAATTTCAAGAAAGTTTTCGGATTCAAATTAATTTTAATAATTAATACATATGTAAGATAAGAGTATACAAGTTCTAGAAACATTTCCCAATTTTCTATTCGTGCAAAATAAAATTAAAAAAAAAATCAATTATCTTGAATCTACAAAACGAAGATTAAAATAAAATTTGCAAACCTATCAATCCAAAGCTTTCAAAATTTCGGAGAGCTTTAATCTCGAATACTCTGGCACTGAAACATCAGCTTGTGGAAAGGCTGAAAATAATGAATACATCAGTAGTTCAGGTACGAGGCGAAAGGTTAATCGATGGTAAATGGTCGAGTTTAGTGACGCGGAGAGCGTTGATATGCAGTGATAAAGCGATTCAGGCTTCGGCGAAAATTATGCCCGATTGTTTCCCAAATGGTATCGATTACGGTTTTCAGCTTCCAACTGGTGATTCTGTGTGTTTGCAATATCACAGGTATTTAGGATCGATTACGTGTCCTGTTCTCCAACACTGTAAATTCTGCAATTTCGGGGAAAAGGGAGGATTTTATTGTCTTAAGTCAAAAATGGATATAAATTTTATTTTATATGTACTTGCATTGTTCTTTTTTTTAATATGTTTGATAAATAATGAAAGACGTAAAGTGATGAAAAATGTGCTTACTGAAATTTAGAGTACAAAAGGAATTGTTTTATAGAGTTGGAAACTGTTTAGATGAATTCAGAATTTGTCATTCTACTGACTTGACAATAAGAACAATCTTGGTTGCAAAAAACTTTTTCCTAAGTAGAATTGTCATTGTTGATGTAGGGCGAGAAATAGAGAAAACTAAAAATGTATGATAATGCTAAAAATATAGAAAATTTTGAACCTAGAAACATGTAATCTATAAAGTACGCTGAACTTTGGTAAAATACTTTTATATTTTATTATATTTATATTTATTTTTTTATTTACTGCCCTTTGTGTCTTCCTGAATATGACTTGACCAAAAAATTCAATTGAAAATGCACTCTAATCTGCAACAATCACGTGGTATTGAAGAAATCGATTCTACGTGAACAGCTAATCACTCAGCCAATTACCTCGCAAGTTTCCTCCGACCCCCATAACCGACTATATTCCAATAATCCAAGTTTCCTCGTCCCTTCAGACGCTCGAAGAATTATTTTCCGGCTCTCCAGAGTCAACAAGTGATCGATTTCGAACTGAAATAACATCCAGAAACCGCAACGAGAACAATTTTTCGATTACACGGTTATAACTATCACGTTGATTCATTTCATGCCGATAAAGTTGATAGCGTCGGGAGTTGGAAAATCTTCTTGAAACAAACTTTTCGCTGACTCTGATAAAAAAAATTGTGTACCGTGCTCGGTAAATACACCAATCGACGAGTAATTACAGGAACGGTCGGATTGAAAACTCAGGTCTTGAACTGAAATTACCCGCTTTTTTCTCTCATTTTCAAATTTTCATCAAGTTGGAAAAGATCATAAAAAAATATTTATCTTCAACGTCACGTGAAAAATTTATTCTTATTTGAAGATGCAACTAAATTCGAAAATGAACTGAATTTAAGACAGTATTCCAAATTATGTTGCATCTTAAAGTAAGATTGACTTTTTGGCTGCTTCATTTAAAGATGCAACAAAATCGATGCACGATTTAAAATTAAAAAACTACTTTAAATTCAAGACACTTTCCAAGTTCCAAGTCATGTCTAAATTACGTTGCATTTTAATACAAGACACATTTGCTGCTTCAATATTCGCATTCCTCTGTCAATACAGTAAACTCTGCCATAGAGTCGCGCGACCTTCAACATTGTTTATTGCAAAATCTCAAGGACGACGTGGAAACTGTTTCGGATGGTTTCGTCGAATCTGGTATTGTTTCGTCAATATGTCGGTTGTAGCGCTCGACGATTCAGGGGCTTGTTAATTCTTCCGGCGTTGACCTCGTTCGGAGTCAATTCGGGATAACTGGACGACTTGGAGGGTAGTTGCAGCATCTCCAATGCAAATTAATTCGAAACCGTGTCTCGCAGAATGGGGTTATATTACCGTAGTTCGGCTTGGGGGACAGAGGGAAAACACACTTCGCCGGCTACATTGTGTGCGCTGCGTGTCATGTCAGCTAGCATCGGGACGAGACAATGAATACGTTGTGTAACCTCATTTTCTCAGTTGGAGATCAGTCGAATTGAAGATCATGTCATCATTTTTTTAGCCGGAGAATTGGAATTTACGTGACGGTTGAGTTCAGCAACAAAAAAATAAGGTACTACTACAAAGAAAGTTCGTTCTGTCAAGTTGAGTTGAAATAGCACATCTTTTTGCTGCTACAGCAAATCCTTTTTTTCCGTTCAGGTGATAAATAAGCTCCATTTTTCCACCGCACTTGGGGCGTGATTGACAGAGACCTGACAAATTTTTCTCCCCTCGATGCGCTTTTCCTCGTTCATCTGTCAATTATTCGTGGGACTTGAATTTATCGAACGTGCTCCTCTGCAGAGCGAATCCGCAGGTAGGTCACGCGTGAAACGAAAAATTATGGCGGGCTTACGTACACGCGGAAAAAAGAGGAGCCGGAAAAATTTTCGCCCAGCGGGAAAATTATGCGACTCTTTCTTCGGGTCGGGAATATTTTGCCGCAGCCGAACGAGTCTCGTTATGAGTACGTTTGCATGGAAAGTACCCACATCTCACCGATATCGTTGATATTTCAATTGCAAACGAGATACGTGCCATGAAATACGGAATAATACTCGCGATGACATTTAATCGGCGTTCCGGCAACTGTTCACCAAGCTGTACCATTGACTTTTTATGGCCGGTCGGATATATATTTTCACCTCGAATTACCGTTCACGTTCGTTTCCGCCGATGCTATTGCTCTTTGCGTTTCGATGCTTGCCTTCTGTGCAGTATGACCGGGCCAAATCGAGCAGATTTAGGAATAATACCGTCATTGTCAGGGCACAAAAAATTATTCACCAAGACCCTAGTAATTTTGATTTTTTTAAAAAAAGACGAAATTTTCATAAAAATCAGAAATTTTGTTAAAAGAATCACGTTTTTCATGAGATTGAGCTCATAAAATTTTAATGAAAAATTTTTTTCAATAAACTGACCTCATAAAAAACGTATAAAAAATTTTTTCTATAAAAAAGAGATTTTAACAATTTTATACGAAATTGTGCTTATTTATGAAAAAATATTTGAGCCTCATTATTTTCTCATACAATTTGATATTTTTATTCGGAATTTTCCAATCTTGAAAAAATTTTCAATTTTAAAAAGTTTTTTGTTCTAAGAAATGTCTTTTTATAAGAAAGTAATTCTTACAAAATTGAAAAAATATACATATTTGTAAATAAATTTCTGCAAATAACAGGATTTTATAAAAAAGTATTTTTATACAATTCTTATATGGACACTTTATAAAAAAAGTGTATTTTTAATTTTATAAGATCGACTTTATGAAAATTTTTTTTTAATATTTACATTAAAAATTTTCATTAAAAATTTACATTAACAATTCTTCTAAGAAATTTACATTAAAAATTTTACAAAAAAATTTACATAAACAATTTTTATGAAAAACTTACATTCAAAATTTTTATAAAAAATTTACATTCAAAATTTTTATCAAAAATGTATTATATATAAAAATTTTTATAGAAAATTTACATTAAAAATTTTCATAAAAAATTTACATTCAACATTTTCCTAAAAAAATTACATAAAAAATTTTTGTAAAAAATTCACATTGAAAATTTTTCTAAAAAATTTGTTCACCAAATTTACATTAAGAATTTTTTCGAAAAATTTACATAAAAATTTTTTTGAAAAATTTACATAAAAAATTTTTTCGAAAAATTTACATAAAAAATTTTTATAAAAAATTGACATTAGAAATTTTTATATTGTTTATAAAAAAGTAAACATTAGTAGGAGAACTGGTGAATTGTATATTTAATTATAGACAAAAAAAACCACTATTATTGAAGATAAATTTAAAAAGTGTCAAATTCTTTGCAAACAAATCATAATATACATTGAAAAATAGCAGAGAATTTCAATACAAATGAAATTACCGCCAATCATTGCACTTAGTTTCATTAAATGAATTTGAAATATCACGAGTTTCTTGACAAAAGTTGTCGCATTGTTACCGAATTGTTTAATTTCTTAATGAAAAATAGCCTGTGACTTTAATAAAGGTTTTGTTAGAAAATATATCTACTAATAATACCTATTCATAATTTTATTTCATTCATTATTTCATTAATATAGCCAAGTTATTTAAAATAAATAATTTTTATTTTGGTAACTAATTTTTTCTGTTCTGGTGATTACTTTGATCCATACAGTTATATAGAAATAGATGTTCTTGTGTTTTCTTTATTGCTGGAAAATTATTGAGTATTTTTAAACAAAGAAAAATAAAGGAAAACACTGACTTTAATCTCAATTGAAAGACATTTATATTTTTTAATGTTTGTTTGAATTTTCGAAACATGAATCTAGGTCACAAATAATATTCAAGAAGAAATTTTTAGGATAACGTAGAATATAAGATTATCAGAACTGCTGACATTCAATTATTTATGAAGAAACATTAAAATCTATGAAAATGATAATAAATTTCTATTTTTCAAATCATGAGATTTTAGAAATAATAAGATTCAGAAAAATTGTGATCACTACAATAATAATATTTATTATCAAAAATATTTTTAATACCCGTATGAATTTTCGAAACATCAGTTTAGGTGGAAAATGATAATCAAAGAGGAATTTTTAGGAAGACATGGAAAACGATATTATGATCACTGTTTCAACTCAATTTTAAAAAACGTTAGAATTTATGAAAATGCCAATGAAATACAATTTTTGAATAATACTACTTCCATGAAAAAAATGAATTTTATTCGATTCTGGGAAAGAGTTGATCCTGAAAGAAATAGTATTTTTTTAACGAAAATTCCCATCTGAATAACACGAAAAACTGGTTAAAAATTTTTTTTGAATACTGAATTATTGTCTTTTCTTTCAAAAATCATAAATTTCAATAAAACTTAAAAAAAAAATATTTTACTCTTTTCAAGAACACGTGTTTTCCATTTTACTCAAAAAAAGTTTTCAACGTGATCGCTATCTCTTTTTACAATAATTGTTACAAACTAAATATACCAGTCTTTTGGGGGAAAAAAAAATCCCTAGTTCCCTGATACATTCACCCCTTAAACATATAAATAGAATACAACAAAGGTGTATTGTTTTATCCACGTTGAGGTTGAAGTATTGACATTCTCGCTCCACTAGATGTATTAATTAAAGGAGTAGCTGTTCTACTGTAAATTTAATACTGAAGTGTCCGTTCCACTGAGCGTAAACTCGATGTCGTTCGACCTTTTGCACGAGATTTTTGTCGGGTTCACACAGTCGATCGTACTATGAAAAAAAAAGAAACACGAGAAAAAATCTCATAAATCAAAACAGGAAATCTTCCCTTGACTTTTCCTTATGTTCTACCATTTAAGGGGAAAACTTGTTTAATATCTTAAATTCCGGTTCTTTGCCCAAAAATTCTATGCTATTCCACAAAACTCCGAAATTTGATACTCATCAAGGAACTTTCTCATAATAACGCTACCCAAACAAACTGCAAAATCTCTCATGAAACACGAGACAACATGCCCCGGAAAATCTAGCAAAGTTGGGGAAATATTACACAAGATTAAAACCGACGCTTAATTAACGGTTTTAATTAATTCGACCAAGTCCGTTTCGCAAAACGGAACTTCCGTAAGTGAATCAATACTCGATTATTATTTTTACCATAATGTACTGCAAAGTTTCTGAGAACTTGGCTCAAAACAAAAATATTCATTCCCAATTAAAAGTTCGGTGGAATTTTGCCTCTTTCGAGTATTTTTTATCTTCGACTCGATCCTGAATTTTCATTTCCGCTGCTTCAAACTCTTCTTTAAAGCACTTCACGGACGTAATTTATCAATTCATTATTGTGTGATGGGAAGTAACTGAATCGATTTTCTACGAGTGCTGTTGGTAGTGGAAATAAATACTCAAACATGAGACGTGCCTCGTGAAGTAACTTCAAAGGGTATCGTTTCGAAGCGGAAAATTATGAAAAGTTGCGGAGTATTTTGAAATGTGTTGTGAAAACTTAGTTTTATTACTTGTTGCAAGTCAATGAAATAATCGAAAGAAATTTAATTAAACAAAAAATCATAACCTCGATACATTAATAAATAGGTAAGAGTGAAAATAAACTTAATTAAATTGTTTCAAAAACAGTATCACAGAAAATAAGAACTTCAGAATGGTTCTAACTGAATTATTTATAAATTTTTTTATTCAGAAACAAAATTTGACTGGTAAACACTCAATGAATTAATAAGTTAACGCTAGATTTCAACAATTAATAATATACGACGTCAAGTACATAAATTTTTGTAATGAAAACAGTTTAAAAGTTCAAATTAAATTTAACGTCTTTCAATTATTATTAGAATTTAAGTTTTTTCTGTTCTCTTTTTTGTAGAAATTATTTCAGAAAATTTATTTTGTATCAGTTTTTTTTAGTTTAAACTTCAAACGTTTTTCAATTCAAATTCATGGCCTATTTACTATTCATAAAAACATTATGACTGACAAAATTTATATTTTTATTTTTTTATGCTCTGTAACTTTTTTTTTACTTTTTTTTCCAATACTGCAACTTTTATGATTGTTACTATTCATTTTACAGACTTTTTATTGTTTATGAAAATCGTCAAATTCAACTTTTACTCTTTTGATACTTTTTGTATAATTATCATTTATTTTATTTTTCAACTCCTAGAAAAAAGTAATGTGATTTAGCTCTTTCAAAGTCACTCTCATTCTTATCATTAGAGTACGTGTTTATAAAAAAATGAATTTTTTTATGGACAAAGTTATCTGTATCTCTCTCGAGGTATTTATTCAACGTAAAAATCTCTAAAATCTAGTAGAACCATTTTATCAAATTTCATGATCATCTGATTCCATATTTTTATCTACTCCACTGATAATAATTTCATTTTTTTGTGGCATATGATTAGAGAATCAATTCATAAATTTTTATCGTGAATACCTTCATTTTTAATCATTCCAAGCTCCAAAAAGGTAGTAGAGTCATTTTTATCTGATCCATATACGTCTTTCAATTTTAATCAGTTTTCTCCCAGGTTGTTCACATGTCATTGAATTATATTTACGTAATTGAAGAATCACTCATCATACTTAAACGAATTCGCATTTCCTGAAAAATTATATTCATAATTGCTGATTGATATTCCCCTCTTCAACCCTTTTAAAAAATTCTCCGAAATCAGATTTTTTAGTAAAAATTTATATCAATTTAGCTTTTTCAAAGTCATTATTATTCTCATCATTAAATTTGTTACTAATCATATTTATCATTCAAACTATCTAACAAATATCTATTCAACTATAAAATCTTTTAAGTATTGTCAAAATTTTGTTTTTGAAATTTCATACTTAGCTTATATCATATTTTTATTTACTTCATCATTAACAAAATTTATATTATAATGTAAAATATGCTTAAAAAAGCAGTAAATAAATTTTTAATCATTAAAAACCTCATTTTGAAGTATCCTAAATTCCAAAAAGGTTATATGTAGACTCATTTTTATTTGATTGACATAGGTATTCAATTTCAATCAATTAAAATTGAATCCTATTTTTATAAATCATTAAATGATTTCACAGAATTCAATAAATTCGATAATTCTATTAATGGTTCACATAACTGATAGAATCAATAAAATTTATTTATACATATATATTCCATTTTTATAATACATATATTCAATGTAAAACAACACACGTAAAATTGATTATCGAAACAAATGATGAAAAATCTTTGACTTCTCTTTATTATTGCAATTCATCAATGAATTAAAATTATTGAAATCTGATTCACATAGGTATTCAATTCCAATCAATTGAAATTAAATTTCATTTCAGTAAAAAATTTTTCAAAATAATTCGATAAATTGAATAATTCAGGGAATTACATTTTTAATATATTACATATATTAAAATAAATATCAAAATAAATTGTTCAAAATCATTGGCTTGAATAATTTTTTTTTTCATCAATTGATTAAAATTATTCGAATCTGATTAACATAGGTATTTAATTTGAATCAGTTTTCTCCTGAGTTGTTCACATGTTACTAAATCAGATTAATTTATTGAAGAATTACTAATCATACTTGAACAAATTCGCATTTCTTAAAAAAATATGTTCACTGTCGCCGATCAACACGCCCCCCAATAAGAATTCTGCGAAATTCGATTGATTTCGACCTCGTTTCCTCTCGGTGAAATAGTGCCCCTCGCGAAAATCTTCTCCGAGGTTATAAAGACGTGTTCGAACGAGTTCTGAAGAGACTTTGACGAACGGCGCAATATATACCTACTCCGCGAGCTCCGACAACTTCCCGGACTCGAGCAACTTCTGCAGGATTTTTCCTAGCTGTATGGGAACGTCGACCGCGCTTCCTCGACTGCGAAATTGCGCCCGGGATCCCCCGGGTTAACATACCGTCAAATTTCGCGCGCCGCCAATGAGGCGAGCGAGAATTTTTTTGTCGCCCGCGAAATTTCACGCTGGGATAGAAATATCAATTTTTAAGCGAGTGGTGATTTGGCTGAACCCAAGGCATGCCTTTAGGGAAATTTTTTATGAAATCCTTTTGAATGGAACGAAAGTTCTTTTTTTTATTTTAAGTAAGTTTTATTGTTGATTATAGTGATTTTACTGAAGAATATGGATAAAACACTGTCTATTCAGTTTTGTGGGAAAATTCTCATACTTTTGCAGTGTTTTATAAATTATTTAAATGTAATTAGGCGAGTTGTGATTTGGCTGTACCTAAGATATGCCTTCAGGGAAATTTTTTATGAAGTTTCTTTTTTCTAGCAACAAAAAAGAACAAGTATTATTTTTATGACTATACTTTATTTTCGAAATGAGCTGTAAAAAGAATATTTGTGGAAATAATATAATTGTGGAAATGAATATTTACAATTTCAAACTTTAACTGTTTAATAGCCTACATTTCAAGGTTTAAAATGGAGCATAAGAAGTAGGAAATTTCCATTTTAAAAATTAGTCATAAATGTTAAATTCATTGAATTTCGAATATTTCATGTAACGTTCAAAACAATAAAAAGAAACAAAATTCTGAAGTTTGTCAGTAATTCTAGAAAAAATATAAAAATTTGTAGAATTTCAGAAAATGTTAGTAACTTCTGTAGATGATTGTAGAATTTTTTTATGATTCTTAAAAACTACAGAAAATGTGAAATTCTTTTAACAACGTTTTATTCCTGACTATATTGATTTTACCGAAGAATATGACTAAACCATTTATCATTCAGTTTTCCAGGAAAATTCTCATACTTTTTCAGTATTTTCAAAATTATTTAAAAGTAATAAAGCGAGTGATGATTTGGTTAAACCCAAGATATGCTTTTAGAGAAAGTTTTTATATTTTTATATAAAAGTATTTATATAAAACTATTTATATTTTTTTAGATTCTGTTCAAACTGATTTGATTAAAATTGAAAAATCAAGTGAATTTTGTAGAACAAAATAAATTAAAAAAAAATTATCATCGATAAAAGTGAATTTTTCATTTTCATGCTATTCAAACAAAATTTTTGAATACTGTTATTCAGAAATTTCGTTTCAACTGCCGAATCGCGTAGTTTTACGATGACACATGAAGTATGGAAATATTCAACGAAAATTCAAAATTTCTAAGAAACTACAGCAATATATTTATAGTGTTCACTTTTGAAAATTAATTGAGGATATTTTGAAATTTCTACTAGGAATAAAAAAAAGTCACTTTGTAATCAATGATTGAAAATAAAAATATTTGAATAGATATAAATACAATCTCGCCTGAAAAAACTTGCTAAAATCCCAAGAAACATAAAATAATCATTTTAATATGCTGTTGAAAAAGACATGATGTACAATTAAAAATAAATACGGTTGTTTTACGTTTTCTTTTACTGGTAACAATTTTAAGAATATTATTTTAAACTTCATACACTGATATTTTTTCACATTCAAAGCAACATTGAAGTTTGTTATTACTACGCAAACAAATTGTTCTTCAATTCGACAAATAGAAACAGGTAATTTTGAAAAAAAAAATTAATTGTTCTCAAAGTATTGGTTTATTCAAATGATTTAGCGTATAAAAGGCGACTACAAAAGTTATTCAACGATACAAAAGTACATTGAAAAAGTCATTTTGCAACTCAAGTCATACATGTTGCTCACAGTCACACTTCTTTTTCCTTTGCTCAATGAGGATGAATATGACATACGCAGACATGGTCATGACAATGGAGTACCTGTCCGTTTTCACATGGAATCTTGCAATCACCTACAATCTCGCAAGCCTCTGGTGCCAATCCTAAATAACACAAAAAAATAAGAAAACAATTGTGAAAAACTCATCACTCGCGTTTTCGAAAAGACCAAAATAAACGATTGTGTATCAAAAACGCCAAATTCGTGATTACTCCAAATTTAAATTATTCTTTTCTCACAGATAAATTCAAAATAAAACTTTTTGTTCATAAACCATAAACCAGCACTTTCAATGTAGGTAATAAAAAAACATAAAATGAACTCACCGTAAGCGATGGCAGCAAACAGAAACACGCAGAAAATGACGATCAAGATGGAGTTCTTCATTTTGATTGATACTTCGACGAAGTTAGAGAAATATATTTTAAACCGGAGAACAGTAGTCTCAAAAGTGACAGTGTTTCGTGTCGAAACCTGCTGTTATATATACTACTTGCAATGGCACTAATTGACAATGAGCTTATCGTTCAGTGAAACTTTTATCGTCTATCGTATATTCTAAATCTATGATCGGTGACGAATATTGTATGATAGCATTTTTCTTACCATTAGGATACGATTTTTAGCTGTAAAGAACGGAAAATTTATTGTTTTATCATTTACAAAGTGCTGATTGTGATTATTTAAAAAGATTAAGTGTTATCACGATATTTCTTCACAGAAAATGAACTTTTTTGTCGGAAACATGTCGAAAGAAATAGATTTAGAAGCATTTGAAATTGTCGTTCAGTAGTCGTAAGGGAATCAGGAATAAAATGAACTTCTGCAGACATGGAAAATTACAAGAAAAAAATAGGAATATTTATCGGAAGAAATTAAAATATTACAAGGACGTTGGAAGTGTAAAAAAAGTCATGAAACTAGGAGAATGTAAATCAATGCGATTTTGAATAGTCAAACTTTTGTTTTTTTTTAGAAATTTTTCTGTGACTCTTCTAACGAAATTATGATAAATTTATTATTCTTCAAAATTCTTTTCGAACTGATAAATTGGGAAAGTTATAAGTTGAAGAAGAAAAAGAACTTAAGAGGCATAAAATTTTACCATTTCTAAGCTGTACCGAAGTTTTCACCATATGGACTGATCAGAAAACATAATGAAGCAACTTATTTCATTAAAATCATATTTTTACTTAATTATTTGCGTGGTTGCTTTTTTCAACCGAGAAATTTGAATTTCTAAGCCATAAGTGATTTGGCTACACCCAAGATATAAGGGAAATTTTTATGAAATTATCTCTGAACAGAACAAGAATTATTTTTTTATTTAAACAAAATAAAGGCCTGACTTTGTCATCACCGATTTTGACCAAAATTGGTAATTATGCAATGCTCGTTAGTTTAGTATTATGAAAAAACATTTGAAGGTCAACTATTTCTTTTTTTCACCTTTTCAATGCTAACATGTAATTTTTTAAATAAATGTGTGTTACGTGATAGAATTAGCAGAGTAAACTCCTTTTTCGCAAAAAATGGCTCAAAATGCAGCAAGTTTCCGGAAATCAGCAAAAAAATATAAAGTTTCATAAAGGTGAAAAGAATATTTAAAAAAGTTTTTGCTACCTTGAAATATTCCACATTAAAATCAGGATAAAAACTAATAAGAATGAATTAAAACTAAAAATATTATGTATGAAATCTTAAAAACTTCCGAAATATAAATAGGTATATATTTTTTATACTCTTCGAAAAATTGAATGGCATTCCATAGAATTATATTTTTTCTCATATCCTGATTTCCAAATATTCATAGCAGTAGAAATACATGCTAATACTTTTTTCGACTTTTAAAAAAACAGCATATTATTTCTGTGACTTAATGACAAAAATTTTATAGTGTTCATAGTAAGAAGAATTTTTTATTTGTAATTTATAATTCTCATAACAAACTGAGGTGCTTAGAACAGTAGTTATATTAAGAAAATTCAAAAGTGTAAAGTTCGCGACAATATTGAAATTTTAGTCACATACATTATAATCGAGAAAAATATAATTTGAGTAAATATTAATATCATATTGCCTGAAAAAAAGGTTTGAAAATATTCAAAGAAACATCAACTGATTTTTCCATTGCACACACTGCAAAAATAAATATCTTAAACAATAAAAAATATATACAGTTATCAACGTTTACATTTACAGAACAAAATTTACGTTTCTGTTATTTCTGACTTGATAAATTGACATTGTACACACAAAGAAATTTTTGAGTTCATTTATAAAACGCAAATAAATTGTGAAAAAGTAGAGCCCGAATCACTTGTATTTCAATTAAAAAAACAGAAACAGGTAATGTTGTAGGAAGAATTACAATGTTTTTTCACACTACTAGTTGATTTATGAAATTTTGCATACAGACGACAAATTCATAAATAAAATAACGACACATAAGTACATTTCAATTTTTCTTTTGCAACTTGAGCCATAAATGTAGCTCACAGTTATAATTTTTCTTTTTTTCCTTTTTTCGCCAATCCATCATCGAATCACTAGCGACTGGCACTGGCAGTGATAGTTCGAGTTACAAAAGCTTGCGGAGAAACCACAAGAACCATAACATTCAACATCCGACTTGCATACTATTAAAAAAAAAAAACAATTATGTAAGAATCATCGCTCCGAATACTAAAATTATACATTGATGCCTGGAATGGCGAACTTACTGTACTGCTTATTCTAAAGCTAAAATATTTGCATCTCACTGACAAGTTAAATATTAATTTCGTTCATTACATATTGATCAGTTTCTATACATGAAAATTAAAGGTGAACCAGCACTTTCAATGTAAATGAAAAAAAAAACAAAAACAAAAAAGGCACTCACCTTTAGCACCTGCAGCAATGGCAGCAAAAAAAGCCACGTGAAAAATGATGATTAGGATAGAATTATTCATTCTTGTTACTACTTAAATATTTTCAAGGTGAAGCAAGTTAATTAAAAAACAAAATATAGCAGTCTTGAAAATCATATTGTTTGGTATCGAAAGGAGCTGTTATTTATACGACTTGCAATATTAATATCTGACGAAATTGATGAACAAATATGAATATGAAATAAAACATTTTTACCGCTAAAATACTATATTTAGGTAGGGTGACGATGAAAGCCATCGTTCATTAATTTTTAAAACGGAGATTTGGCATTTTCGATGATATATAGTGTCGGTAAATAATTTTCTCACTAATATGAACTTTGGTTTCAAAGCTCTGTTCAGACAAACAAGTTCAACAGCATTTTAATTGATTGTTTGGTGATTAGAAAACACGACGAATAAAGTAAACTTTTGGAGGCATGAAAAGTCACAAAAAACTGCAAATACTCATGAAAATGATTTTAATATTACAATGATGTAGAAAAAGTTATGAAAAATTTGTTGGAAAATATCATTTCAATATACATACTGCAGTAAAAAAATACCATATACAATCAAAAATAAATACTGTTAATAACGTTCACTTTTACTAAAAATAATTTTCGATAGTATCATTATATTTGTGACTTCATTAGTTGATATTTTACATACAAAACAACTGTCAAGTTTCTTGATATAACGCATGCCAATTTTGAAAAAAGTTTATCCTGCTTAACATGTATTGCAATTCAACAAACAGAATCAGGTAACCTTGAAGTAGAAATTTCAATTTTTTTTACAATATTAGTTTATTTGAACAATGTTTCATACAGAAGACAACCACTTGAGTAATTCAACAGAACAGAAGTACATTTTAATTTTGGATTTGGAACTTTAGCCATACGTGTTGCTCACAGTAGTTCTTCATTCTTCCTTTGCTAATTTACTAATCTGTCCAACACTTGCACGTATTTTTTATACAACGTGCATATTTGTTAAAACAGAAAAAACGACAGACAGGATCCGAATGGCATTCATCTAGAAAATTGGTGAAAAGCAATTAATATAGAATCAACAATGACGTTTTCAAAAAAAAAACTCAAACAAACAATTTATGCTCCACAAGTCCACTTTTGTGCTAATTCCAAAGCTGAATTCTTCTTTTTTCACTGACACGTTAAATACATATGTATTTTCCATGTCTATAAGACACTAGAATCGTGTTTTTAGCATTTATCCGTAACGCTATCTAACAATTTTAGAGCCTTCAACATGAAAAATCACGTTTGCACTTATGAGCAATCGTCAATTTAAGGTCAGACGTTTTAACAGCTTAGCTTCGCCTCGCCTTTAAAATTTTGTCTTCGCCAAAATTGGCTTCTTGAACACAAGCACGGAAATAGCGATTGGTAATTATTATTTGACCAGTTTCTATATGGATAATATAGGGTAAACAAGTATTTTCAATGAAACCGATGGAAAAACAGAAAAAGCACTCATTTGGATCCTTTGCAGCCTTTGCAGCGACGGTAGCAAAAAAAGCCATGAAGAAAATAGCGAGTAAGATGATGGAGTTCTTCATCTTGGTTGGTTGTTTGACAAAGTTTTAGAAACGTATTTTCAATGGGTAAACAGTTGTCTGAAAAGTGACAGTGTTTCCTACAAAAAAGTGCTTTTATATATACTACTTGCAATCTTTATATCTGACATTGTGCCAATTGTTCGATAAAAATTTTATCGTCTAGCCTAAGTCGTAGAACAACGATAAATAGTATTGCATGATACCTACCCCCTTTTTCGACCATTTAGTCACTATTTTTAGTATGATGAGGAAGATAGTAATTGTTTAACACTTTTAAAAATGAAGATAGAAGGCTTCTGAAGATATCTGGAGATATAAAGGTACTTTTACACTAACATTATACTCTGGTTTCGACATTCTGCCAAGACTGAAAAGCATTTTAGATAGTTTGTTCCTGTTTCAAAAGATATGAAGAACAAAGGAAACTTCTAGTTGCATGGAATATTTGAGAAATGTACGTCTCAGTAAATTACCATGATACAGAAACTATTACAAAATGTTAAAAAACAAACTATTTAGAGCAGGAAAAGTTCCATAAAAATTGTTTTAATTATTTAATTGCAAACTTTTGCTCAAAATAAATAAGGTACGAAATCTCCAAGGGCAAAAATGTTACCATTTATACAAGTCCCTTACGAAAAAAAGAGTAAAAATTTGACTCTCTTACAGTCGATTTGACTGTCAACAGTTAACGTTTGACTGTCTTGCTGTCGATCGACTGGCTATAGTCAAGATTTGACTGTCTTACAGTCGATTTCACTGTCAACAGTCAAAATTTAAGTGTGTCACGGTCAATTTGACCGTTGACCTAGATTCGACTGCTAACAGTCGGAATTCGTATGTTTCAAAGTGAATTTGAGTGTTGACAGTCAAACTTAAACTATTTCACAGTTAACTCGAATGTCAACTAACACAACCTAAGTGATTTTGATTTTCATAAAAAAATTGCCAAAATTTTTATAAAAATTAGAAATTTTTCATAAAACCTTTGTTTGTTATGAAATCAACCTTATCGAATTGAAAAAAAAAAATGTTAATAAAATATTCATGAAACCTTCAGGCAAACTTTCATTTTATCAATTTCACAGGAGTCTTTTTTTACATGTTTCTGTAATCTTTTATCTGAAATATTTTTATGAAAACACGTTGGGAACGTTTTTAGAGGTTTTACAATTTTACATGCAAACGTTTCAAGAAAGTTCTTTTAAAATGTTTTTGTTTCCTCTCAATAGAAATGTTTCTGTGGCTATGTCCCAGTAAAATGTTTGCGATTTTTTTAAAAGTATATCGTTTCATTCGAAAACTGTCTAAAATATTAAAGAAGTTTACTATGGAACATTTCAGCAAAAGTTTTTTTTTTCAAGATTTACTACTGAAATTTGGTACAGTTAATTTGACTGTAAAAATTATTTGAATTCAATTGAATAATTTCATTTTCAAATTTTTTTTAGAAATTTTAGTGTGATTCTTCTAACGAAGTTATAATAAACTAATTATTCTTCAAAACTGTTTTTGAACTGATAAATTCGAAAAGTTCCAAGTTAATCGAGAAAAAGATTTCCAAGGGCATTACATTTAACCATTTCTAAGCTGTACTCAAAGTTATCACCAGATGAACTAACCAGAAATAGTTATTTTCGTACTCGGGAGCTATCGCCAATTTTGGCGAGGCCGAAGGTTTTTGCCCGAGACAAAGGCGAGGGTTAAAATCGGCCTCGCCAAAATTGGCGATAGCTCACGAGTGCGATCAATATTTTTTATCATGATAACCTCAAAGTCACGTCAAAATGTCAGTTTTGAGGTTAGAATGATTAAAACATAATTAAGCAACTTGATTCATTTAAATCATATTTTTACTTAATTTTATTATTTACGTAGCTGCTTTTTTTAACGGAGAATTTCGATTTTCTAAGCCATAGGTGATTTAGCTACACATAAGCTATAGGGGAAACTTTTGATGAAATTATCTCTAAACAGAACGAGAATTCTTTTTTTATTTTAACAAAATAAAGGCCTGACTTTGTCATCACTGATTTTTACCAAAATTTGTAATTATGCAATGCCCATTAGTTTAGTATTATGAAAAAACATTTGAAGGTCAACTATTTCTTTTTTTCACCTTTTCAATGCTAACATGTAATTTTTTAAATACATGCGTGTTACGTGAAAAGATTGGTGAATTGACAGAGTAAACTTATTTTTCACGAAAAATACCGCAAAATGCAACAAGTTTCCGGAAATCAGCAAAAGAATATCCAGTTTCATAAAGATGAAAGAAAATATTTAGAAATATTTTTCCTACCTTGAAATATTCCACATTAAAATCAGGATAAAAACTAATAAGAATGAATTAAAACTAAAAATATGATGTATGAAATCATACAAACTTTCAAAGTATAAATATATGTTTTTATACTCTTCGAGAATTCGAAAGATTATCTACAGAATTTTACGTTTTTCTTATATCGTGATTTCGAAATATTCATAGCAGTAGAAATACATGCTAAACATGCTAATATTTACATCCATCCTCCAAAACACGGCATATTATCTCACGGTATTTATATGAAGAAAATTTTTTATTTATAATTTAAAATTCTCATGACCAACTGACGTGTTAAGAACAGTACTTATAATAATAAAATACAAAAGTGTAATATTAGCGACAATATTACAATTTTAGTCACGTACATAATAATCGAAAATAATATAATTTGAATATATATCAATACGATATTTACCAAAAAAAGTTTTGAAATATCCAAAGAAACATAAACTTTTTTTGCCATAACACGCACTGCAAAAATTAGTATTTCAAATTATAAAAAATAAATACGGTTGTTTACGCTTACTTTTACAGGAAAAGTTCACGTTTCTATTATTTTACACTTAATAAATTGCCATTGTACACACGGAGCAATTTTTCAATTCATTTATATCACGCTAGTAATTTGTAAAAAAATAGAGCCCGAATCACTAGTATTTTAATTTAAAATCAGAAACAGGTAATGTTGTAGAAAAAATTACAATTTTTTCACAATATCGGGTTTATCAATATATTTTTGCATACAGACGACGACTACATAAGCAAATAAACGACAGAAAAGTACATTTCAATTTTTATTTTGCAACTTGGGCCATAAATGTAGCTCACAATTATTATTTTTCTTTTTTTTCTTGCCTCGCCAATCCATCATCGAATCACGACTGACACTCGCAGCGATGGTTCGGGTTAAAAAAGCTTCCAAAGAAACCACAATAACCATAACAGTCATCATCCAACTTGCATACTATTAAAAACAAAAAAAAACAATCATGTAAGAATCATTACTCCAAATACTAAAATTATACATTGATGCCTGGAATGGCGAACTTACTGTACAGCTTATTCTAAAGCTGAAATATTTTCTTCTCTCTGACAATTTAAATATAAATTTCGTTCATTATATTTGTTCAGTTTCTTTACATGAAAATTGAAAGTAAACCAGCACTTGCAATGTAAATGACAAAAAAAAGGCACTTACCTTTAGCACCTGCAGCGATGGCAGCAAACAAAGCCATGAAGGCAATAACGAGTTCAATGATGGAGTTCTTCATCTTGGTTTGTTATTCAACAAAGTTATGGAAACGTATTTTCAATGGGTGAACAGTTGTCCCAGAAGTGACAGTGTTTCGTACAAAAAAGTGCTGTTAATATATACTACTTGCAATCTTCATACTGGAAATTATGCCAACTGTCCGATAAAAGTTTTATCATCTAACTTAAGTCGTTGGGCAACAATAAATAATATTGAATGATACCTTCCATTTTTCGACCATTTATTAGGTGCGCAACTAAGTTCTCGCTGTTTTTTCGATAAAAATGTAACTTCATTATAAACTCTTACATCTGAATCATTCAAAGTATTGCCCATCGCTAGACACAACTTTTTCCCATCTTTCTGGCAGAGCTCGAATACCTTGACGCCAGAAGTG
>JAPYZL010174065.1:0-12525 GCA_030522825.1 Platygaster orseoliae
ACATTTGGAGCACTCGTAAAGCATGTTTTCGATATAATACAATAGAAATGAGCACTTTTAGGACATTTTGAGCATAAAAAGAGGACTTTGAGGATAAAATTTTTCGACTCGGGAGCCCTAAAAAATTTCATGAATTTTCGACATTTCAGGGGGGGGGGTTAACCCCCAAAACCCTCCCTGCGTACGCCCCTGGGTTAAATAGACCCAATGCAATCGCATGTTTCCGGGCAGAGCGCTCCGGCGACTGTTCAACGGCTGCTCTTACTCTCGCTACAATTTCGGGTGTTGTTACTGATTTGGATCTTCCAGGAAACTTGGATCTTTGTGTCGTACCAGTTTCTTCGAAATTACGCACCCAAGTCGCGATAACATTACGGTGCGGGACTTTATCGCGACGCGAAAGATTGAAACGCTGCCGGAAGGCCCGCTGAGTCGCAACAAAAGATTGGCCATTTTCGAAAAATGCGCTGACAGCGCTTGTGTTTTCTGGACCAAACCATTGCAACTACTGAAAACGGCACGATTTTCCCGACCCATTGATACCACTCCCAGTTTTCTACTCCCACTACATGAAATATACCAGCTTATCAAAATTGCACTGATATTTTTGCCCCACCCTGTATTTTAACAATTTGAAATATTCGGTTATATAAAATAATCACATAAAATATTCAATATTTTAACAGTCTAAAAATTCAAAATGAATATAATACGAAAATTCCAAAAATCTATGAAAGAATCAAAATCTGTGTCGTTAAAATTTTCTTCAAATCTATAAAAATATTCACATGCTGTTGAAACAGCACATTTTTTGCAGCTACAGCAAATCCTATTTTTCCGTGTTAGAATCAAATGCTAGAAATTTAAGAATGATCCACAGAAATACTAGAAATATAGAAAAATAACAGAAAATTCCTCGAATTGTATAAATACTAACAGAATTCGAAAAAAAGATACCGAAAATCAATATCAAAAGATACTGTTTTCTGAAAAATCATTTTCAATAATCCAAATCGTTAAAATTTTCAAGACTTACTATTCAATTCTAGAAATCTTTGAGAATACCAGAAAATACTACTCAATTTTACTATAATATATATTCAGGTAATTTATGAATTTTTTTATTATAATATAAAACATAATTACAGGATAGTAATTTTTTTTCGTAGAAAATTCGATAAGCACGGAAAAAAAAGATTAGTTAGGACAGCACATCTAATTTGACACTACGGCTCCACCCAATCTCATTTGTTGGAGCAGCTAATTTTTGTGTATAACTAGCAAATGCATTTGCAGTATTAGCACAATGCAGTAACTGATGAAGGATACCAACTGCGCTATCGCAAAACGAAAGAAAGCTGCTTCAGCAAATTGGATTGGGTGGAGCCATAATGTCGCATTGCATGTGCTGTTCCGACTAATCTTTTTTTTCCGTGAGAGGATGCAGGACTTTGACTGGCGAATCGAATATTTGAACAATTATATTTCTAAAAATAAAAAAAAATCTTATGAATAATATATGCAATACGAAAATTTCAAAAATTTATGAAACAATCAAAATCTGTGTAGTTATAATTCTCTTCAATTTTATTAAAATATTCACATGATGTTTAAACAGCCCTTTTTTTTAGCTGCAGCAAATGCTTTTTTTCAGTGTTAGAATCAAATTCTAGAAATTTATAGAACGATCCACAGAAATACTAGAAATGTAGAAAAATACCAGAAAATACAACGAAATTCTTTAAATAACATACTTCACAAAAATTCTAAAAATCCATAAAATACTTAAAATCTGCGTAGTTACAAATCTCGAAAAAATCTGTGAAGATGTTACTATTTCAGAACTTAGATTCCTAGAGAATTTAACCCTTACTTGGCACACTTATTACGCAACCCATAGTTTTCTTATGGAGAACAACCCCAGTGTGCCAAGTAAGGGTTAATTCTAGGCAGCTATGTAGAAATCCAGAATAACATTAGAAAACTTTTCAAGCTGTATAAATCCTGCAAAAATATGAAAAATACGAAAGTATCATTTAAAAAATCTAAACTTTAGTGATTTGAAAATCTCAAAAATAAATTGCCTGAAATTTTCTAGTTTATAGTCAAAATATCATCTATTTCGATCAGTTATTATTAATTATTTGCTTTTGTCGGCATTCCGCCCTGGCAACATCGTTGTCGCCAAACTTTGATGACACTTTGGTGACCGTTTGGCGACAGTTTGATGACAAGCGCAAAATCTTTATGATTATGTTATAAAAAACTAACTTTCATTTCATGACATTAGATTTCAATAAAATTAACTACTTTGCAACGTTGTAGACTGTACTGAAAGAATAAAATATTGTTTTTTTTTTTTCAGTTTTTTTTAATGCCGATAACGATCGCTGTAATTTACGCATATGAGAAATCCACAGTTTCTTTGTTACCGACAGCTTTACCAGCAATATTACTAAATTCGATTTAGTGTGTTTTGAACAACTTTTTGTATACAAATCTTTCGCAATTTCGAAGCAGAAAAGCCCGTAGATATCATATGATAATGCATTTTGGATCTAACATAAACCTAAAATGTATTATTTGCTGTGTCATCAAACTGTCGTCAAACTGTCATCAAAAAACGATGACCATTTGGCAACACTTTGATGACACGGTGTTGCTAGGGCGACTAATTCTAGCAGTCAAATTAAACTGTTTGCTAAAGATGTCTTTTTCGCTCAGCGAATTACAAAAAAGAAATCTCAACAACAACGAATTTTCAGCAGCAGTAGCTTATTTTTTTATTGCCTAAACAAATCTCTTTTGCCATCAGAGCACAATTACTATGGAATTTCATGCATAATGATTGTGCTCTTTTACAAAAAATATGCGTTCTCTCCAATTGTGTTGAAACATCACATCTTTTTATTGTTAAATTACTAATTTTTTAAGAAAAAAAAAGTTTTTCTTCAGTCTCATTGCACGCCTCTACCAAAAACTCAAAAAAACCTTGTTCCACATAAATTATTAACTGATTCCATCAGAGACCCACATTTAAAAATTTTTGTTTTTTTTTTGACGTGCGTCAAAAAATCAATATTGAATGCGTCATCTTTCGAAGTGATTTGTTTTTATCTCCCTAACCAGAGAACATTGATCATTATCTGATGGCTTTCTGCCTATCAGAATCTCATTTTATATCACTTGTTCCGAAATTTGATGGCCACTGGATTTATGTACTCAAATATTGGCGTATAATCATGTTGGTAAACATATCATGCAAGGTCTTTATTTAGAAAGTTTAACAAGAAATCAAACGTTGCAGATACAATATTTCAATCTAATTTCTGAAATGGTATAACTCCAAAATTTCATTTAATTAAGTGAAAGGAATTAAAATAGTAGATTGTACATCCACCAGAAATGTCCTTAATAATAAAGAAAAAACGAAAATTTCAAAACTCACGTTTCTGACAGTTGCGGTAAGTATCCTATCCCCACTCCAAATAGTAGATTGTACACCCACCAGAAATTTTCTTTATAAAGAAAAAACCAAAAAAAAAAAAACAGTGCAAAAATTCCAAAACTCACGTTTCCGATGTTCACTGTAAGAATCCTTCCCCCACTCTGACTCCCGTCCCCCACCAATTAGCGCTTAATAACCACAAACCTAATACTCCGCAAAACCGAAATTTTGGGAAAAAATCAGTGAAATAACAGTGTTAAAATGGCGATAAACGGGAATAAGCGAACCGGCTCGTTGCGCGCAAACGTTGCACGCCGTGACCTCACGAAATACGGCACTGCGCGTATTGACGTCTGCGGTGGGCGTGGCTTCCTCCTCCCGATAGAGATATATATTTTTACCACACGCCGACTTTCCTCGTTTCTCGCGACTCGCGTTGACCGTATCACAACTAAACAACAATAATGCGTTTAGTCGTCCCCCGGCAATCCGCGGGGGCTGGAAATTCGCGCCTATTGACCTTATAGTGCCCTATTTTTCGTGCATATTCCTCGCCGTCTTGCTCGCTCCGCCGCGCCGACGCGATCTCGCATCTCGCTCGCGCGCGCACGTTTATTATCGCTGGCTCGCAGTGTGATTCTTCTGTTCAGTGTGGCAGTTGGTCGTGGCCCTGCCACGAAAGTGAAGTGAAAATATACGCGCGCGGTTGCAGCGGTCAAATAATAGCGCGTACACACCGGGGAGAATCATTACATTTTCGGCGAAATGGCGAGTGGCATGCCGGTGTTTCTCGTCACTGCCAACGTTGGCAGTATCTTCGAGGAGGTAAGGATTTATTGGGGAAGGCTGGTTTTTTTTCAAGGGTTGTTTTGGGGGTGCGGATGAGGGTTGCTGCCGGGTACTCTTAATAACTTGGGGTTATTGCTTATGGGGTTCGCGATTGAATGCGAAACAGTGAGATGAAGTGGTGTTTCATTGATTCGGTCAGGCGAAAGGACGGTGATGAGGATCAGTGGAAAGTTACTGAAGCGATAAGTTGGGATTTTGTTCGTGGTATTTGAATATGGGAAAGTAAAACTTGACTGATTTGAAGTGGAAAGTAGTTTTCTAGCAGTGAATAGTGTTTTAGAGTAAAAAATTTGTTTCAGTGTACCTCGAAAATAGTGTATCTGCAATTCTGCACTATTCTCATCAGTGAATATCCAGTGAAATTATTTTCACTGATGAATCAGTAGTGATTCACTGATATATCAGTGACGACACATTGAAAAATCAATCAGTACAATCTAAAAATGTTTGATGAAATTCGAAGTTCTCTTTAAATCTGGAAAAGAGAAACTTGACTGATTTGAAGTAAAAAGTAATTTTCTAGCACTGAATAGTGTTTTATAGGGAAAAGTTCATTTCAGTGTATCTAGAATATTGTGGATCTGCACTGTTTTCATCAGTGAATATCCAGTTAAATTATTTTCACTGATGAATCAGTAGTAATTCACTGATAAATCAGTAATGACACATTGAAAAATCAATCAGTACAATCTAAAAATATTTGATGAAATTCGCAAGTTCTCTCTGAGTCTGGAATAGAGAAACTTGGCTGTTTTGAAGTGAAAACTAATTTTCTATCAGTGAATAGTCTTCTGTACTGAAAATTTGTTTCAGTGAACCAAATGGGTTTTTTACCTTGGAAATATAAATACCTTGGAAATAGTAAACCTGCAGTGTTTTTGTTAGTGAATATTCACTTGGAGAACAGTAAAGTTATTTTCACTGATGAATCAGTATAATTCCACCCATTTAACAGTTCGTACTCAATTTTTCATACAGTGGAAGATATTTCACTTTTTTCAAGTTTAGAGAGTGAATTATTAGCGATCCACTGATTAATCAGTAATAATTCACTGATAGATCAGTAATGACACATTGAAAAATCAATCAGTACAATATAAAAATATTTGATGAAATTCGCAAGTTGTCTCTAAATCTGGAAAAGATAAACTTTACTGTTTTAAAGTGAAAACTAATTTTCTATCAGTGAATAGTCTTCTTTACTGAAAATTTGTTTCAGTGAACCACATGGGTTTTTGAGTATAACTTGGAAATAGTAAATCTGCACTGTTTTTGTTGGCGAATATTCACTTTGAGCTCAATAAAATTATTTTCATCGATGAATCAGTAATAATTCACTGATAGATCAGTAACGATACATTGAACAATCAATCAGTACAATTTAATATTGCTTGTTTGATGAAATTTTCAAGTTCTCTCTAAATCTGAAAAACTGAAACTTTACTATTTCGCAGTTAAATAAATTCTAGTTCGGTATAACAAATTAAAGTTAGCATAAACGTGCATTTTTTTAACTGAAACAAAATTTGTTAGACTCTAATGAAATTTTTCAAGACAATTGATTTCTCGAAAGAAATAAATTTCGGACGAAAATTCACGAGGAATTGTGGATGACTCAACTATTTGTCGTGATTTTGCAATTTTGAGCAGAAAATATAATCACCATTCTGTGATTTTCATTAAAAAATAAGTAACATTATTACACTAATCTTGAGAGTATTAAATAATATCGATATTCAATGTTTTCTGATAACTCTCGATTATACTCTATGTTCATACTTGCTTATCACTTCAATTGAAATTTACAAAAACGATGTGGTTTTCCCCTCAGAATTCAGTTTTATTCAATTCTCTTCTTTGAAAAAAACTTTTTTGAGTTACTAAAATTTCAATGAATTGAAACCCGCTGATATTTCGAATTAAATTATTTTTGACAAATTTTATAAAATTATATAATATCAAACATGATAAAGATAAATAATAATTAATAATATAAGTGAAATAAAAATGATGAAAATAATATCTCACTCTTCATTTTGTCAAAATTGTCTGCATACTGAATAGTCTACTATTTTTTACATGTACTTTTTTCTACAATTCCATTGAAATACAGGAATGGATTCGAACTTTCTGAACTCCGATGAGAAAAAATGCACTAAAAAGTATCAGAAAATACGATAAACTAGGAAATAGTACATTAAAAAATTCTCTTAGTTAGTAGTAAATTGAAAACAACGAAACGAAAAAAGTTCTAAAAAATAACACTGAAAAACTGATTTGGTTGGCTCGAACAAACGCTCGTTATTTGATCGAGCAAATATTTGATTCACTTGAACAAATTTTTTGGTTCAAACAAACAAACTTTCTTCGGTTGTAAAGTATTTTTGTTTCGAACAAACAAATTTCAATCAGTAGAAATGCAAATTTCTTTGATTGTAACAAATATTCAAGTCTATTTCAATATGAATCAAATCAAAATTAAAATTAAAATTTTCATTTTTGCAATAGTCATTGAATTTTAAAAATGAAAAATTTTGGTAGCATATTAATGAACTTGGAGATTTCAAAAAAATGGAGAGAAATGATAAGGAATGGTTAACAGAAATTTGTGTAAAATATAACTTTTTGTTTATAACGATATTTTTTTGCAATCAATAATTGTAATTGTTCAAATCTTCATACAAGTTCGTTGTTTTTTCATATTTTCTTGCAGTTCTCTATATTTTTCATAAATTTTCCAATTTTTCCGCATCATTTTCTACAGCTTTTTGAATATGAAAACCACAAATTATTTTTTTTCGGGTTTATCTCGATATTCTTTGGCAATAAAGAAACACTGATAATTTTAATATATTCCGAATCACGTTTCACATCTGCCCCGAGATTTTGCAAATCTTCTAAGAACCTGAACACAAGTTGCAGAGCTAGAAGATAGCTTATAGCTCCAAAAACACTTGGCTGAACAATTTCGTAGACGTGATAACGATAAGATAGACTCACAAATTTACGCCCCAATTTCATTTCCCTAAAATATCAGCTTCTGTCTTGTTTACAATCAAGTCCAAAATTTGTGCACTTGCTATAAACTGCACTAAGAATGTTCAGAAACAATATGAAGTGCAATAAGTTACTGAAATTGTATAATTTGAATTAAAATGCACTTCTTTTTTTCATTGTTAAAGAAAAGAAAACTAGAATTTATTATATTCTATGTGTGAAAAAGGTAGATTTCAAATTTTTGTATAGTTACCCTCGCTACGCTCGGTAGCTAAACTCCACACTTATTAAAAATTCTCTATTCTCCCAACTTGCAGCATAATTTACTATTTTTTCAAATCCATTAAATATAAAAAAAGTATTGCAAGTCACGTGGAAAAGTAGATTTCAAATTTTTCTATCGTTACCCTCGCTTCGCTCGGTAGCTAAACTTTGCACTCATTAAGAATTCTCTATTTTCTCAACTTGGAGTGTAGAGTACTATTTTTTGAGATAAATTTTTTAAGTGTGGAGACTTTCTATTGGCGATAAGTGAAATAATCTTGCTACTTGCAACAGCTCATATTTCCGTCTTCTACATACGATGGGGGGTCATTGGGATCATGGGGCGATGTTTATTTGAGCGAGAGACTGTATGTGCTACACGTGTTCGTGAGTGGCTCGCTTTTTCTGCTTTTTATTCACTCAAGTTTCGCTTCCATTTTTCATGCGGAAATTTCCTCAATCTTGAATTTGTTTATTGATTTTTTTCATTTTGTAAATTGAGAAATTATTTGCGCAAGTTGGATTTTTCAGGTACTCTGGGAAAATTGATTTATATCTATTTATTCAATTCATTTTTTCACGTCACTGAAATGCTTCAACTGGAAAATTTCAAAATCATGAACTCACTGAATATTGAATCCAGAATAAATCAGATTACTTCACTTATTTAAGTAAACTCAGATAAAAAAAACTACAATTGCATTTTAGATTTTGAAAATCATTTATTTTGTAAAAAAGATGATTTGAAAAGATTTTTTTCAAGTGGAATAAACATCTTTTTGGATTTACACGTTTTTCCGCAAAATCTCCAAGAATTAAAAAGTGATATATATATATATATATATATATATATATATATATATATATATTACTTGAGTTTAAAAATATTGTTCTCAATTATGTGAAATTCCGAAATTCATAGAAAATTTCAAAGTAAAAACGAAATTATCAACAATGGCTTGGAAAATCTTTCGAAAATCATAAAAAATTTCCGAGCTTTCATTATGCGATTAGCGAAAAATTCTGAGAATTTTGAGTGAGTGTACGATATGTAATTTTTGAAATCCAGTCTGGGAAATACAGAAATTAACGAAAATTAAGAGTGCATCCTTCAAAAAAATACTTCCCACAAAATACGAACAATATTTCTAGACATTTAAATTTTTTCGTAGCCTTTAACATAGAAAAATTACATTGAAAAAAAAGTTGAATCCAGAAAAATTACATTCTAAAAATTGAATCTTATTTTAAGATACGAAAAAATCAAGACATGTCTTGAAATTTAAATATTACCTTAAATTCAGTTTGCAGGAAATCATTTGTAACTTGAGGTTTGTTTGCTTGAAAATAAATTAAAACATTGACTAAGTTTAAGATACTTTTTGAATTTCAATTGGTGCTTTAACTTTTTCGCATCTTAAAACAAGATAGATTTTTTTAGAGCTTATGCCCAAATTACATTAAATAATATTGTCCAATCTCATTTTGAGATGCAAAAAAATCAAGATATTACCGAAATTCACATCGTACCTTAAATTTAAATTGAGTCTTAAATTAAGATGTTTTATCATGAATTCAGAAAATAATTCATGATTTAAGATTTTCTTGTTTAAACACAAATTTTAACATGGACTTCATTCAAGACACCATTTCAATTCCAATTCGTGCCTTAATTTTGTTGCAACTTAAAATAAGATTGACTTTTTAGAGTTTATGCCCAAATAACACTAACTATTTTTGAATTTCATTTAAAAATGCTACAAAATCAAGACATGGTTGAAATTCACATCGTACCTAAAATTGAGATATAGTCTCAATTTAAGATGTTTTATCATAAATTAAGAAAATAATTTTTGATTTAACACTTTCTTGTTTGAAAATAAATTTTAACTTGGATTGAATTTAAGATACCATTTGAATTTCCAAGTGCCTTAATTTTTTCGTATCTGAAAACAAGATTGACTTTTTAGAGTTGATGCGCAAATAACACTGTAAATATTCTCGAACCTCACGTTAAGATGAAAAAAAATCAAGATATGACTGAAATTCACATCGTACCTTAAATTGAGATTCAGTCCTAAATTAAGATAGTTTATCATAAATTGAAGAAATAATTCTTAATTTAAGACTTTATTGTACACTGCGAGAACGATTTATTGATAGTTAATAAATATTTATTTGGATATGATCAAATAAATATTGTTTTGTTTCAAAAAAATACACGTTCCATGAAATACAATTTGTTAAAGAAATTGAACGGACTGTTCCAAGATATGAACTGTTAACAGTTAACAAATTTTATTTCATGGAACGTGTATTTTTTTGAGACAAAACAATATTCATTTGATCATATCCAAATAAATGTTTATTAACTATCAATAAATCGTTCTCTCAGTGTATGAAAATAAGCTTTAACATGAAGTAAATTTAAGATACTATTTGAATTTCAATTCCTGCTGTTAATTTTTTTGCATCTTAAAATAAAGTCGACTTCTTAAAGTTTTTTAGAGTTATCACAAATTTATCTCCATGTAGAAACGCTTTTATACAGCAAGCTCTTCCTTTTTTTTCTCGTAGCACGCCGGAAACGCTTGTTTGGCCTTCCGGACTAATAAAGATTTTTTTTCTTTCCAGCCCGGGGTGATGCTCAAAATTTGGACTGAAGAATTCCTCTCGGTAAGTTTTAGCTTGTATCCCACTATTTCATAGTTTAATACGTTTTGTATTTTGTTACAATGTTGCATTAAAATATACTATCAATACATTACTGATAACAAACTCAATTATAGTTGATTTTTTCTTATACAGTGTTGAGTTTGATGTTCAATTTTACTTAATGAAACTTCATTTTTTCACTGATTACGAGTACATGAGTTACGAATGTTTTGCAGACTATTTCGCGACTGGACCCAAAATTTATAGCCTTGCACTGCCAAGAAGTGGGAGGAAAAAATTACGAGCAAAGCATGAGGCACGTTGAAGACTTCGTTAGGTATGTCTAAAAAATTACAAAAAATGCATAACTGTTAATTTTAAATATTCATATTTATTTTGGCCGAAAATGAGATCTGAAGTTTAAGAGTCGGTGAATAAAGAAAATTCCTGAAAAATTCGAATTACGATCTCCGGCCGGAGATCGTGGCCGTCGTGAGGAATTTTCCGAAAAAATTTGCAATTTCAATTTTTTCATTTACCATCACAACTTTCTTATAAAATGATCATTTATTTCATTCGAATTTCAAGAACCATTTCACCCAATTTCAACCGTAAAAATGACGAGGGAAAATTTTTTTGTTCACTCCCAAGCAACAATTTCCAAAGAATCAATTAGGAAAAACGTTCGTGTAACCAAATAAGCTGGAATGTACCACAGAGGACTTTTACCTTGACACTATTAAGTCTCACTGTGCGATCGCACTTGTTCGGTTTCCTCAAAGGCTTCTGCGACGAACCAATTTCTCCTCGATAAGTTCATTAACAACGAAACGGTAGCGCAAAAGATACGTTAACGTCATTAAGATCCGAAAAAGCGCGTGTATCTCTTGACAAAAGCGGCAATGCAAAAGAGAACACGACAAAAAAAATTGCCCAAGGACGAAATTCAGTCGGGATTTATAATTAGAAAACAAAAATCGGATGTGTTCGAGGCGTAACGCGAGTACAATGCGTCTGACGTCAAATGCAAGGCGCTAACGTACGTCACGTATACGCACATGAGAGGCTGAAGCACATTTTTTTGTAAACCGTTTTACATAATCCGAGCGACGTTCGAGTGTAAATACGCGGCCCATTCATGCGAGCTTGATTTATGTGCATTTTAATTGCCACCTACTAATGCCTCGTCCAGCATCAAGAATATCAAAATCGCTTTCCTGCCTTTTTTCACATTTTTTCATTTCTCTCATCCGAAATGAGAGAAAATGAGATACACTTTCTCGAGAGTGCACTGTAGACGTGGCTTTCCTTGAATAAGATGGGAAAAAGTGTCTTATCGAGGAAAATTTCCATGAGCTCCAAATTTTGATTGGGTATCGTAATGTCCTAAACATTATGTCCAATAAATTATATCATGTTCGAAAATAGTATGAAACCGAATTCTACCAATTTTGGAAAATATTGTTTAAAGATGAAATGTTTGAGATATGCTTGTAAATAATAGATTTACGATAGTACGAACAAGAAATTAAAAAAAAACATGTAAAATACAAAACTCTACAAACATTTTTTTGAATTTATGTAAAAAAAAAAAGAAAACAAGGAAAAAAGCTTACAAATTGTAGTTCTTGGAAATTGTCGTATTTTTTAACAATTTACGAAATTTCAGGAAACTTTCCTGAACCTCCGAATTTGAATGTGGTATATTACATTTATAACAATATAACAATGTAGTATATTACACGGTTTCTGTAATTTTTCGAAATTTGAAAATTTTTTGATTTTATTTGAGGAAATTTAACAAATTATTTGAATTTTATAGAATTTACAACAATCTGAAGAAGTATACCTTGCGGAAAGTGAAAAACCTCTGAGAACCGTAATACGGTTTTCAGCGGTTTTCGGTGATTTTGGGCGAAAACCGCTGCAAAAACTCACTATAATTTGCACGAAAAAGACCCAAGTCGTGCCAAAAAATGCTTTCCTGATTGATCTGTTGCAGCGAATATCATGGAAAATGCATATAATGAAGAAAATGAAGTTTTCAACTTCCATAAAATATGTATATTATGTTGTAATGTATAATTGTTGTATATATACAATAATGCCAAATTTAACATTTTCTAAATTATATGTTACTATATAATATGTAATATATAAAATATATTACATAGATATAATATATTTATATTATAATACATATATTATACAGAGCCCTGGCGATCATTTCTTCGGCAATCTAGCGCTACCTTAAGTAGAAAATTTCTACTCAGTATGTGGACTTGAAAAGCACAAAATTAAAGTGCAGTCTC
>JAPYZL010174075.1:0-12034 GCA_030522825.1 Platygaster orseoliae
GTGCCAATAAGTATACTTGGGTAGATCGATTGATATACTTTAATCAACTTTTAGTATACTCTGGGAGACTAAGGTTACTGAAGTATACTCCCGTTTTTTTTACTCGGGAGCATTCTATCACTTTTAGTATTTCTTCAGAGTTCGTATGATACGAAAGATTTTCTAGCATTTTTACGAATTTCTATCTAGGCTTATAGAAAATCCAATGCTTCAGTGTGGTTTCAAAATTTTTAAGATTTGTACCACTTTGATGGATTCTAGTTTTTGTTTTCATCACAGTACTGAAACATTTAAAAAAATTTTTATTTCTTACGTTATCGTTGTCAAACATTTATGATTAGAATTTTGTTTCAGAAAAAATTCTTATGAAGCCAGGATTATTTTTATTTTTGAGTTAGTACAATTATAAATTTTCTTCAACTTTAAGAATTTACATAATTTATGTCTTCTTAAAGATTAAAAAAATTTTTTTTACATGGAATAACAACTAATTACGAATTTGAGAAAAGGTTTGAACCCCAAGACCCTCCTTTGCCTACGTGCCTGATCCTTTTAAAGATTTTACAAGTTTCAGAATAATTACTAGCTAGGGAATCTCACAGTTTTTCGACTCACAAATTTTTCTAAGGAATCGCAAGTTTGAATTTGCCATAGTAAACTCGAAATTATAATTTCAAGGCCTAAATATTGTGCTAGGTCGATTTTTATATACCCCTCATTGAACCGAACGCGATTCCAACAGCTTTTATCGCGACACGCGACTTTATTCGGCTCAGCACGCGTCGATAATCCACTTAGCAAGTGCGGAATCGTCGTTTTTGATCCTCGTCCCCGGACCGAGTTTGCGCAAAAACCTTTTCAACAATATAGATTCCTCGTCGTCGGGGGAAATCCACTTTTCCACACTTCTCCGATAATCTGGCCTTCGCCGCATGACATTTTCCCCTTATCGCGTCGAATTCGCATAACACCCAAATCACATGAATCCGTCGTACTAAACAACGTCCAGTGAACAGTAGCAAATTTGCATTTCCACGTTTTTCCGAGATGTCTCAAGAATATCAGCACGCGTGCGAAAGAGCGGAATTGTTCGGGCTTGCTGTTCCAACTGAAGGGGAGTGGAAGGATAGTGAAAATGTGAGGGAAAAAAATTTCGATAACGATGACGATGAAAACGCACTACCAGAGGTTCGTTTTTGGGAAATTTTCGAATTGTAGATTTTGCAAGTGGTGCAATAATAACGCGGTGCTACATTGATTTTACTCTTTTCGAATGACCTAACCCAAGTTTTTGGGAATTAAGCTTTTTTCTTCGCAAATATTGTTTTTGATGTGGCAAAACATAAACACGTGGATTTTTGCAGTTCTCGCAAAGTATTAAAAACTTCGAGTAAAATGAGTCTCTTGTGATAAAAACTAATTAGGAATATATTTGTAACGCTTCGCAAAAATTGTTTCAAAAGGAAATTTCCTTCAAGTTAACATTAAGTTTACCTAAACTTAATGGAAATTATGTATGTTGACGCACATGTCTACTAAGGCTGATAAATCGTTTTTCTTAAGGATTTAGACAAAGCCGAAGAAAGTGCTAAAAAAATTGGAGGAGGACTTAGCGAATTGAACAACATTTTAAGTTCCACACAGCGAAAAATCAATAGATTCAAGGTAAAATAAAAAAAAACTATTTAGTTATTTACTTGTAGAATTTTCGCTGTGTATAAAAAGTCGTAACGAAAATTTTTTTTTTCGCGCCTTAGACTGTATGTGGAAGCTTAGGGACATTATTAAAAATAAAAGGCCGAGGTTCCCAGCCCGCGACCCCGACACACGTGATGAAAGACAATAAAAATGGCCAAAACGAAGGACAATCCACGAGCCGATCGGAAAATTCGACTCCAATCGCCGTTAAAAAAATGGCTGACGACCCAATGGCTCAGCACAAAAAAATCGACATCAACGAAAAGTTGGGCTCGCATCTAGACAAACTTGATTCGTTAATAAACAGCGCCGAAAACGCCCAATACAGCATGCAAAACCAAACGAAACAAATGAGGCAAATAATAAAATAAATTTCATTAACCATGTGATAATATCAAGCAATAACTACAAACGAATATTTGAATCGGGGCCTGACACGCAAGGAAAATGGCGGACGGTACGTTCTCCACATCGAGATTTCAATTTTGATTAACTCGAAAATTTTGGGTAACTGATCTGAGTTCTTTCAGGCAAATGATTCTTTTTTTGTGAACAATTTTGAAAAGCCTTACCCTAGTTTGTTTGGAGTTGAGGTTTTTGAGTTACGAACGTTTTTGAAATGTCAGGTCCTGAATTTGGCCGTTACACTTTCGATCTTGAATTGTGTCAACTTCAACGATGTATTCTCGACGTTGAAAATGTTATTTGCACGTAAACGTGTAAACATTGTAACTGCAATGATTGTCCGACTGAGCATATTTTTATGCATTCCATTCAATTTTATGGTCGACACGTGAAAGTTCTATTTTGAATATCGCAGTTTTCAAATTTATGAGCTTCGTAGTTTGCAGGATTATTGGATTCGTGTTGTTATATATGTATAACGTGTTGCGGATTTGAATTTTATTGGTATAATTAAAACATGAAAATGCTTGAATCTGATGTTTCATTTTAGACATATATATGAATTCTTACTTACCTTAATTTTCTTTATAGATAAAAATAAAGATAATAATTCAATATTCCTCCAATAATATTAAATCGGTATTCATCCATAAAAAACGACTTTATTAAAAATATCATAAATCGTAGTAATATCTCAGTAACTGCAAAAGTTACAATAGGGCTTTTGGATATCTCAAGAGTACAATAAAAGTCAAATATTGACTCAGCGTTAGCACCCGTCTCGATCAAATATATATGTGTCTGTCCGATCATGGAGACACTTACAAATTTTATTTACGCTTTATTATTGCTATCATGATTCAGTTATTTGATCTATTCTAAGTAAACGCAAATAGGTAATCATTGGATCATGATTTCATTCATTGTCTCGCATTGAAAATGATTTCTGGTTTGATAATACTTGTTGAATTAGGAATGACGCGGGCATTTATCACGCGCTTTCATAATCAAATTTGTGTTTGACTTCCCCAGGCTCGCGTCACGACCGATCGGGCCAGCTTTTTACCGATCGTTTGGACGATAAAGCCTATTTTTTGGAGTTTGCCGTGATCTAGGATTTTTCGCCCGTCGAAAATGTATGCAGGTTTCATCATGTTGGCGTAAATTTTTTCGTAATCCAAAGTCTGAAACGTCAATTTTAAACTCTGAATTGTTAATAACAGCCATAAAATGATGAAAAATGAATCGAAAAACGAAATTAAATAAAAAAGTAATCGTTGATGTGATAAGAAATATTTTTCCTAAGTGATTTTGATTCTTTTGAAAAAAAGCAAAATTTTTATAAGAATCAGAAATTTTTTATAAGAATTCCGTTTTTGTAAAGTTGATCTTATAAAAGTCTTATACAAAATTTTTTTCTTATTTAAAAGAGATAGTTTGATAAAAAAATTTTTCAATCTTATGAAAAATAGTTTTTTAAATATAAATTTACTTGAATTAACTTTTTATGAAACAAGAATTTTGACTTACAATAAACTCGTCCCATTCCGTGCAAAGTACGATTGCATGGGTATTTTCAGTGGCAGTGTAAGGATCGTTGTAAATTTCGATTCTGCTTGTAACGAGTTCTGGGTCCGATGTCACGCTAGAATGTGTTAAATCTTCAATGATCTGTGCTTTTTCCACCTGAAATTGTGAAAATCAAGATTTTTTAAAAACTCCTTCTACCTGAAGAAAACATACAAAACCCACGCAGAAAGAACTGTTTGGTTCCAACATCCTAATCATTTGGTAAAATATAGATCAACCAAAATTTTGGATAGGACAACTTAAGTTTTTGTTATGCAAATTTATGTTTGTCTATATTTTACTGAATTATACTGAATTAATGGAACAAAACATTTAAAATATTCAAAATATTTATAATTTCAAAATTTTTAAATTTTAAAACTAATTTTTTTAGGGTAAATGCAATTTTGAAATTTTTATTATCGGATAGTGATATTTGAAAAAGAAAATTTTTGAAAATCATACTTTTGGGTCATAAATATGTAGTCGCGCGCCTTCATCCAGCAAAGTTTTTGCGACATGTAGAGCTGGTGATTCTCGAGTATCCCCGGTGTTTTTCTTAAAAGCGAATCCTAGCAATGTGATATGTTTGTCAGTTACTGTATTGAAAAGCGACTCGATGACTTTTCCAGAGAAACGGGATTTTTGGTACTCGTTCATATCGACGACCTGAATTTAGAAAAAAATCATAATTTTGATGAATCGCTCCTTGTCATTTTAATATTTGTAAAAATAACGTTGTGATTGTTTGAACACTGGATTCTGTTATACAGAGTTTTGAAAATTTTTTAACGCAAAATGATTGTGCTCTGGCAACAAAAAAAAAAAAACAAACAAAAAATTACTGCTGCAAAAAAATTGTTCTGTCAAGTTGTTTTGGAACAGCATATCTTTTTGTTGTTACAGCAAACGCTTTTTTTCCATGTAGTTTACCTGTTGCCAGTAGGCTGCGACTTCTGGTAGGTTTAGGTACTCGCAGATGTAGACGAGATTGAGGATGTCCTTTTGGAAGCAGGATCCTCCGAAGCCAACGGAGGCTTGGAGGAACTTGGAGCCTATGCGGGAGTCAAAGCCAACAGCGCGGGCGACCTCGGAGATGTCAGCTCCAGTCAATTCGCAGACCGCGGACAAGGAGTTTATGCTCGAGATGCGTTGAGCCAGGAACGCGTTAGCAGCCTAAATTTAGTAACAGCGTCTTCCAACTTTACTGTACAAACCTTCAACTATTTAAAAGTAAACCTTTTGAGGTAAAATAAAATAAAATAATTATAAATATACGAAAAAAAAAATTTGAAATAAAAATCACAGTCCCCTCCTAAAAATTTCATCTGTCTACGCTTCTAATATAATCATACATATATTTAAACAAATTATTTTCCGAAATAGTACATTCACAATGAACGAAAAATTTTGAAAACACGGTAAAACACTGCTATTTAATCATGGAAAAAATAAAATTTGTGAATGTAGTTTATGCAAGAATGTGTGACCTAACGTGACAGCTGCTCCCCCTACCATTATGTCACACTTCGTGACAAATCGCTGATCCCCTCCCTCCCTCTGATAGCATGACGTATTATGTGCACGACCCTCTATATATTATGAGTAATTAATAAGAAAACCATTTAATATAATGTTTTAAATGAAAGTTGAATTTGAAGGTTTGTTCAGTAGTTATATCATTACAGAATATAAATCTTTCATAAGGTTTTAATGAAACATATTATTGATTCCATTTTTAAGGTTTGTTCACCAATCATATTATTACGTAATATCAATCCTCCAAAACTGTGTAATGGTACACGACTGGCAATAAAGAAGCTGATGCCAAATTTGATCGAAGCAACTATACTAATTGGCAAAGCGAAAGGCGAAAATGTGCTTATACCGCGGATTCCGATGATTCCAACAGATATGCCATTCAAATTCAAACGTCTGCAATTTACTGTGCGTTTATCATTCGCTATGACTATTAACAAGGCACAGGGACAAACACTTCAAATATGCGGCGTAAATTTGGAAGAATCGTGTTTTTCACATGGGCAGTTATATGTTGCATGTTCGAGAGTCGGTACTGCACATCGTTTATTCATTCATGCACCAGACAGTAAAACGAGAAACATTGTTTATCCAAATGTTTTGGATTAGAACTCGAATATTCTTGGAACAAAATATTAAATAAAGAATTTTTTGTGGTTCATAATAAAAGAAATTCATTGTTCAGTATTTATTAATACATATTACTTGGAAGAAATCGCAATTCAAGATGTAGAATACTCCATTGCCTGAGCCAAGGAATATAGATAGAATATACTTTTTACAAAAATTCAGGTTCATTGAACATCGAGGATGAGGACATCAAACGACAAAACATATTTGTTTCAAGTAAATTCCGAAAGATTTTTTTTTTTTTTTTATTGTCCCTATGTATTTTTGATCATGTACTTATTGTTAATTTTTACTTTTGATTAATTTAATTTTGGTTAATTTTTAATTTTTGATTTTTAATTTTCTCACATATCTGACTTTTTTAAAATTTTCTAATTTTAGTTGTATATTTCCAAACTGCGCAGCGAAGCGCGCTGGGTCAGCTAGTTAATAATAAAACCATTTAATATAATGTTTTAAATGAAAGTTAAAAATTCAAAGTGCCATTCTCACCAATTTCGAAAGTTCCGAACTCCATGTATTTGTAGTGAGAATATTTTCTTTCGGTATCCAATGCTCGTACACTTTTGAAAGTTGTTCTATCGCAGCTTGTCCTTCTTTCGTGTCTTCGCCTCCAATCAAAACTCGATCAGCATGTAGTAAATCATCAATCGCTGTACCCTCAGCCAAAAATTCCGGATTGGAAAGAATCTGGAACCATTTTCATATTCAATTCTCAAAATGTTCTTGATGAGAAGCTAAAAATTAAATAAAAGAAATTATTTGCAAAATATTGAAAAATAGCATTTTAATTAGGTAGTTAATTCAGAAAATTGACGGGGAAAGTTACGTCTCCTGTATCTCAAGTATTCTGAAGGTCGTATCGAATGTCTCTAATCACGATAAATGACAGTTGACATTGAAGACGACTCGATAACGATGGATAAAACTCCACGAATACCTGAGTTACAAACGGAAAATTTTTCCTTCGAATTCCAGACGTTTTTTAATTATATATTTTTAAACAAGTGATTCAAAGCAAAGTAACTTGATAAGAAACTCCGGGTTTGTGATTGGCTCTGAGGATGTTCATGATGCTCTCGGCGGCCCTGACTGGCACCGTGCTTTTTTCCACGACGATTTTGTAGCCAGTCGCAATTCCAGCGATCATCCTTGAAAGAGTTAGAAAAAAGATAGTTTTAGTTACGAGCGTAGAAGAACTACGTTGCATCTTGAATTTCATTTACGCGAAGAAAATGTTTAATAATAAATTTTGGAAAAAATATTTTTCTGAGAAGTTTTATAGTTTTAAGAAGTGAAATTTTTAGAATTCCAAGATTTTTAAGTAACATAACTTTTGGGGTACAGAGTTGCACATTTTTCATGTTGGTAGTTAAAAGATTGGAATCCGATTTTTGTGATTTTTAAATCGCTGAGGTTTGGATATTTAAAAAATACTTCAATGGTTTTTATATTTCTTCAGTACTTATACATTTTGAAGAATTTTCTGATATTTTTATGGATTTTTATACAGCTCATTTCATAGATTTATAGAATTTTTGTACTATATATTATTTATAAAATGTTATAGTATGTTCTGTGATTTTTTCAGATTTTTAATATTTGTATGTCGCTATATAGTATCAAAAGTTTCAACAGTTTCGAGTATTTAATTGATTTTTCAAAGAGCAATATTTTTTATATGAATTTCTAATAATTTTTTTTTGTTTTTTTGATATTTTTACTTCCAAACCAACATTTGATCAAAAAAATAGCGACACTCGTATTGTTTTCTGCAACTCAATAATTTTTTCAGTGAATGACGTCGAGTTGACTGTCAACTGATAAAACGGAAGAACATTCTTTCATGAGAGTGTATTTTCAACGTGTTTGAAATTTAGAATTTCGAAACCTCTTCCTCAATTGAATAACGGAATGTATTATTATTACCTAGCAGCGCTTTCGACGTATTTCAAATCGGCTGCTCGACCTTTTCCGGTGCCGAAAGTTTTGGTAGGCGTGTTGACGGAGATGAATATCAAATCGGCTTCCTGGATGGCCTTTGTAATGTCGGTGGAGAAGAAGAGATTTTTTCCTCTGCACGTCCTGACGACGTCGTCGAGTCCTGGTTCGTAAATCGGGAGTTTGTCGGAATTCCATTGGTCGATTCTTTCCTTACTTTTGTCAACAACCGTCACTTGAATCTCAGGACATTTAAGTGCAATGACGCTGCAAGTTGGGCCACCCACATAACCCGCTCCGATTCCACAGATTTTTTTGATCTTCATTCTGAAATGATGAAAAACAATGAAGTAGAATTAATTGTTGAATAATACCTTCGACCATGTATTGTATTACGATGGAAATTTTTCTTTTAACTGTTTGATGATTTCGTTTGCTTTTGAGTTGAAAAACGACAATGAATGATAATCTTTTTGTATAAAAATATCTAACATTAAATAAATAATACGAAAAAATGTAAATAATCTCTTTTATCCAACGTTCCCTACGTGTGGCATCTCACCCGGATTTGAATTTTTTTTTTCAAATACAAATATTATGAACAAATTTCATTTTTTAACGCAAATGAATTTTCCAATATGTAGTATGATCCTTCAACTTTTAATAATGGTAAGTAAAGTTTTAATTCAGTGAATAGTTGTGAAGATACATAGATTTTTAAAAAGGTGCGGCATCTCCAGGATTAACCCTATATTATTTTTAAATACGATTTTTGATCTTTATTATTTTATTTTCATCTCACATTACGTTCGGAAATTGTTGTGCATTTAGAGTGAAATAGGAAGCTTTACTGTTCAGTGACTCAAAAGTTATCTTTACTAGGAATATAATCCGTTGAACTTGATCATAGTTCCTGTGAGCTGATAGTTTTATCACTTTCAAGATTTGTTGAAACAGTTAAGATATTTTTTTACAGCTATTTAACAATTGGAAGTTTTTAATCAGTTCTAAAATTGTGATAAGAAATGACACTGTCTAGACTACCAATGTTGTACATTATCCAATCATTGAAACTCGTTTTTGTTAATTTTTCATTATTTTATTGTCATCAAAAATTAAAAGTCACAGGCCTAACGTTAAAAAAGAACCGATTTCATTCAAATCTTTTATTAATTAAATTCAATTTTATACAATATTTGTCAATTTTTGTAGTTATTTTAAGTATTAATGTTATTTGAAGAATAATCTCGTATTTGTATGAATTTAGATATCGAATTATAGAATTCAAGCTTTTGAAAAATTTTCCCATATTGTTAAAAATTCTTATTATGCTCATAAATCACTAGATAGATTTTTAGAATTATATATTCTAGAATTTTATGTATAATTATTAATTAATACTTTTAGTATTTTTTGAATAAAATAAGTATTATTACCATTTAAAAGATTTTTTGGCGTCTTTATGGATTTCTACATACATTTCTTAAAGTGAATGGCCATGGATTCAAAAATTGAACATTTTATTTTTTTTTTCAGAAGATTATATCACTATAAATTTACAGTAGTTTTTAGAATGTCAGAATGTTTAGTAGTTTTGGTATTTCTTGTATTTTGAAGTATTTATACAATTTCGTAGGGTTTTATAGTATTTTTGTAGCTTTCAAGTATTTTTATGAATTCCTATAGAAATCGATAGAATTCGATGCCCTAAAATTCAGTTTTATAGATTTTCTGTATTTTTATAGTTTTTTGAGAGAATGATATCTACACACACAGATTAACAGTATTTTATGAACTGGTAGTACTTTTAGAATTTCTCTTATTCTGTAGTATTTATAAGGTTTTATTGGGTTATCTAGTATTTTTATGAATTCCTGTATAGATTTAATATAAATTTTTAGTTTTTCCTATATTACTTGTATTTTTAATTTTTTCATATTTTCGTAAGTTTGAATTTTGATCCATTCTTAAAGTGATTTTCAGAATTTTGTATTCTACTTGCATTTTTCTTTCACTTTTTACGTCATTCTACACAACTTAGTAATACATATAAATTCTTTTTATACTTTCAATTTATGTTCTGTTGTGTCTAATAATATTTGCTATCGTAGAATCGAATCATTTAAGAATTGCATGAAATTTCGAAGTTTTTGTCAAAAAACATCAATTCTGATAGTTGTCAAAAAAAAAAAAAAACGAAATATTCAGTTACATATTCATAAGAACATTTGACGAGTTGCAACAAATTGAATTAACATAGCTTGTTCGTAAGTATAGAGGAAAATGAATATATTGCACTTCTCCCACCCCTTTTGGGACGCTCCTGTATAATAAAATGTAAAAGTTAAACAATTTGGATAGAGTTACAGAGAAATAAGTTTCACAGTTTGCTGCATCGAAAAATCTTGGATTTAAATGATTTTTTCATGAATGATATAACTTTACGTATCATTATTCTTTTTACAAATAAAAATTAGTAAAAAATTACATAAATTACGTTTTACTCTACTACAAGAGAATATCATAGTAAAGCTTGTGAAATATTTATAAAAATCATTTTTTATCAAAATTTGAAAATTTTCTCAACGTTGCCATTTCTCACGAAATGAAAAAAAGAATGACGCCAGGAAGTTAAAAAATTTGGATAGAGTTGAAGAGAAAAAAGAAATAACTTACACCATTCGCTGATTATCGGAAAATTTCGATATAAATAATATAAATTTATGCATCATTGTTATTTTCACAAATAAAAATGAGTTAAAAATTAAATCTCGCAAATTTACTGGAGTTTAAAAGCTGATCCGTAATAACAACAGAAGGAATGGGGGAGGGAGGGGGTAAACCCTTTTACTCTAACTGAAGCTCACTGCAATAGAATATAATAGTTAAATATTAGAAATTGTACAACAGTTATTTTCATAAAAATTTCAAGATATTCTAAATTTTGAACAAAAAAAAAGCATAATTCACAAAGTCATGAAGTAAGAAGCGGAAAAAAGCGTCCATAACAGCAAAACTTATCGTAAGCAATTGAAACGAAGCAACTCCATTGATGTAATAGCCTGAATTTTATTCAAATTCGAAGAAATTATCACAATATCAAACTAAAACAGTTCCTCCAAATTATAATATCAGAATATTGAACCAGCTTTTTTGTACAAAATTCAAGCAATTACATTCATAAAACATCAAGATAGTAATTTCAACAATAATATACACATGGAAATTTAAGCCAAAATCTACAGGCGCGTACGTAGCTTTCTTCCGTCCTTGTCGTGAGTTGCCTCTAAGCGCGCAAGATTGACAAAGACACAAAAAGGGGGGTTCGAACCCCTCTTTGCGTCTTTGTCAATCTTGCGCGCTTAGAATGTAGTCGAAGTTCGTAACGTTACAAAAAAAAAAAAAAAAAATCGATGCGAAACCCCCTATCGGCAGGTTTGGAACTAAAATACCGAAAATTTTTAAATAAATAATTAAACGATTTCCGGCTTTATAAGTGGTAAAAAACATGCTGATATTTTTCGTTACACTTTTCTGTTAGTGGCAGAATCGAATTTTGGTGTGATAAACATTGGCAAGTGCAAATAAAAAAGTTGAGAATGCAACCTATGATTTGTACCTATACTTCAAATATTTTGAACACTATCGCGCCTACTTTTTAGGTAAAAAACGGGCAATGAGTCTCTTTTTTTTCGCTTACAGCAAGCTCATTAGAGTTTAGGCACGTTAGGAAAAAGTCACACATACGTGAAATCGTACGAGGAACGCGGTGGAATGCCATTTTTTACCTAAAAAGTAGGTGCGATGCCTAAATTTGCCCTCGAATGACAGCTCGGCTCGAGTAAAACTGGTCGGAGGCGCACTTGTTCGGCACAAAACACAGGCCCGAGGGTTTTTCAGAAGCCCAAAAAATTCACAGAGCTAGCTAAATGTATGATACTCAGATTGCACGCGCCTTTCAGTGTAAAATAATAGAAAAAGTAGTCAAAATAAATCAGAACTGTCTCGAGCCTATGGATCTATTGCTCTTAGTGAATAATCTTGCTACGTTTTTTTTTTTTGAACGTGCCTAAACTCTGGGGAGTGCGTGCGACGGTAAAAACTGATGGCCCGAAGTCGCACAGTACCGTGTTTTTCACCATTCGAGCTCGTGAAAAAATACCTTACAGAGTTTAGGCACGTTAGGAAAAGTTCACACATACGTGAAATCGTACGAGGAACGCGATGGAATGCCCGTTTTTTATCTAAAAAG
>JAPYZL010174106.1:0-13379 GCA_030522825.1 Platygaster orseoliae
TTCCTTTTTCAATTCTAAACCACTAAAGTTTTGGGCTAAAGGTGTCAACGACCTCCCTAATAGATGGAGCACTGTAATAAGTACTAATGGTGATTATATGGTAAATTGAAAATAAACTTTAATAAAGAAAATAAAAACAATAAAATGTCTATCAATTTCTCTACGAACTTTTCCGACAACCTGATAGTAAATTTTACTATATACAGTATTGTACTATTCAAAATATTCGTATTTTAGTCATTAGCATATAGTATAGTAATTGTAGTTGTTGCTAGTGAAACTTATATATGTATAGTACTACTCATGAAAAAATGTAGAAATTATGATCAAGTAAGGTAATTTCCCACATCTTGTATATTGAGAACTGTCTTTTACTGAAGTAACAAATACAATATGTTCAGTATTTTTTACTATATATCAACTTATAATTGCGAAATTGGACGTTTTACTTGACTGCATAGTAAAAGTAAATATGTGACTTGGAATCAGGAAATAGGGTTTGAGAGGAAAAGCCGTAAAGCTCATATTACCTTTACGCTCTAAGTAAATGTAGGCCTTATGGCTTTTCCCCTCAAACCCTATTTCCTGATTCCAAGTCACATATATTCATGGCTAAATGTACTATAATATATGAGAAATTAAGAAAATATTGTAGATTTTCCTAGAATATAATTATTTCTCCAATAGTTATAGTACAAATTACTAGGTTTTTTTTCTCAATATAGCATAAATAATTTTCCAATCATTGAACATCATAGAGAATCATTGAAAGCTACAAAAAATCATCATCTTCCATGGAAAATGAAGGAAAATGATGGATCATAATAAATTAATTATGGAAAATTATTGTAGCCTTTGCAATCTTGATTAATGAATGATTTCAAGAAATCCAATAAAAATTTCCGAATTCTTTATATGACTGCCAATTCTTATATATATGGCACCATGAAAGAGCCATATATGATCGTAATTTTGTACATGGTTTTCAAAATCTTATATAGCATTCTAATATGACTTAAAAAGCCATATGTGATTCGAGGCAATCATAGAAAATTAATGGGATACCATGAAAAATTATGATATCTAAAATAGGATTCCAGTAGAAAATATATGCAATATCATTTTAGAAAAATTTGAAATTCTTGGGAATCATACTATTTGATTGACTTTAATTTTCCATTATTCAGTTTGTTTTTATACTTGAAAAAATTAACTTTCCAATCATTGAACATCATGGAGAATCATTGAAAGCTACAAAAAATCATCGTATTCCATAGAAAATGAAGAAAAATGATGGAAAATCATTGTAGCCTTTCTAATCTTGAACCATAAATGATTTCGAAAAATCCAATAAAAATTAGTATACATTCATCCCATACATACATGTATGGGAACTTTTTTTACAGTAATCCCATATTTTCTGCCATGGAAATATCGTGTAAATGTTTTGTTGAAGGGGCGCAAGAGTACGGGGAAGCGGCGGCGTACATCCAGGCGCAGTTCGAGGCGAAGAACAAGTCGACCACGAAGGAGATCTACTGCCACATGACATGCGCCACCGACACGAACAACATACAGTTCGTGTTCGACGCCGTGACAGACGTCATAATCGCCAACAATTTGCGCGGATGCGGTCTCTATTAGGTTAAAACGCGACAAACGTTCCTCTCCTCTATTACCGAGAGCGGGACCGACAAAATGGCGACACTGCCCAAAACGACGCGACCTTTTCTCAGCTATATCAGAGGCTTGTTTTTCATTCGCGCGGAAGAAAAATCACGTTGAAATTTCATTCAACATTACGGGAAACAAAGAAAAACATATGTCATCAACTCGTGGACTGGCGCTACGTGTGACAACCGCACCCTCGACGGGCTCGCGAGAACAAAAAGCAAGTCTTCGACAGCCGCCGAAAGCGAGGAAACGCAGAATCACGCTTTTCCCCGTTTTTCATTTTCCTCCTCGTCCTTTTCCTTCGCTGAATAATAAATAAATTAAGGAAAAATCGGGTCTGCCCTTTCTACCTGGGAGATTTTTTTACATGTCGGTACATATGGCGCGAGTGTATATGGCTACGATGGCGTTTTTTAATAGGCCAAGAACATTTTCGAGACTTGTAATTTTGAGTTTCCCGAGGAATGTTCTTGAAATTCGGAAAATATGAACTGTGTTTCGGGGAGATTCAAAGTTACAAGGTCGGGGCGTGGGGGGAGGGGTGTGAATGTATGGGAGAGTCGGTGTGTGGTAGGTTTGGGGGGTGAAGGAGGGATTCTGTGGATTTTTTAAATTAGATTATATGGGTTTAAATGTGTATTGTACATTTTTTTCTGAATTTAGGCCGTTGTTAGGGCAACTTGATATATATTTGAAAAAAAAAGAAAATATTGAATTTTTTTGCGTGAAATTTAGATTTCTTCAGTCATGAATCGATTGAAACTTATTTCTATGATAAAAAAAAATGTTTGATAAGAAAATGTATATTTTGTTGCTCTGATGATAACAACGAAACACGCTATATTTCTCCACGTTCACACGCAAAATTTTTCAAACACAATAAAACATTCGACCTGGCGAAAACTTTTCGCGACACAACTTGAGCTTCAAGGAAAACTCAACATTTTGGTAGTTCCTAACAACCAGCTGTAATTTTCATTCCAAAGATTTTTCCCCAGGGAAAAAAAGATTTCCTGTATTTTGTTTTTTATTTTGTTTTCTTTCAGGGTGATCAAGTGGTTTTGATAATTGTGAGAAAAGGATTTTATTTCTAGAATAATTGCGGATTTATATGAGGTTAGGAATTGTGAATATAATTTTTTTAAGTGGTTAAAGGTTGAAAGAATTTGCTGATTTTATTTTAGGGGTGTGCGGAATCCTGAGTTTTTCCGGAAAAATGCTGAAAATTTCGGGAAATCCCGAAAACGTCGGGAAATCTCGAAAAATCCGGGGAAACTTTGAAAAATTCAGAAAACGCCGAAAAGTTCGGAAAACTTGAGTGATGACGAGAATTTCAAAAATCCCGAAAACGTCTAGAAATCCCGAAAAATCCATGTAAACTTTGGAAAATTCAGGAAACCCCGAAAATTTCGAAAATCCTGAGAAATTTTGGAATCCAGAGAATTTAGAAACTACAAAAAATCTAGTAATTCCAATAACTCCTTAATTATAAAAATTTTTGGATTATAGAGTACTTAAATATTATATACCTTTTATCCGAAACGTTTCAAATGTAATTTTTGAAGCGAAAAAAAAGCAATGTATTGGTAATATTTCTTGTAAGCATTCTGAAAGATGCATGAAACCTTTTTTAAATCTTGATTTTGAAACTCTGGCGGACATTTTAGATTTTAGAAAGCTTTCTGAAAGATGCAGTATTTCAAACGAAAGCTCTTACAAATGTTTCTGAAAGATTACGTGCCGATTTGGTTGTATATCTTAATTTTTTTGAATGAAAAAACTTTGAGAGAAAATGGGGATTGGGATTTTCGAAAATTTACAGATTTTTGGAGAAAGAACTCCCGAAAAATTTAGGAATCACAAGAATTTGGTACGCTTTACAATTTCAGGAATGATATAAAATTCGGGAATCCCGAAAAATCAAAGGAAACTTTGAAAAATTTAGGAAACTTCGAAAAGTTCGGAAAATTTCGAAAATCCTGAGAAGTTTGGGAATCTAGAAAATACAGAAGCTCAAAAAAATCTAGTAATTCCGATAACTCCTCAACTATAAAAATTTTTAAATTATAAAGTAAAAAAATATTATATACCTTTTTTCCGAAACGTTTCAAATGTAATTTTCGAAGCGAAAAAAAGGTGCAATTTATCCATCAGTAATATTTCTTGTAAGCATTCTGAAAGATGTATAAAACCTTTCAAAAAGATATTTGAAAGGTTTTTAAACACTTCCTCAAATCTTGATTCTGAAACTCTGATGGACATTTTAGATTTTAGAAAGCTTTCTGAAAGGTTACGTGCTGATTGGATTGTAGATTTTTATTTTTTTTAATGAAAAAACTTGAAGATATAATGGGGATCTGGATTTTCGAAAATTACAGATTTTTGGAGAAAGAAAACCAGAAAAATTTGGGAATCATAAGAATTTGGTAAGCTCTAAAATTTCAGGAATGCTATAAAATTCGGGAAATCCCGAAAATGTCGAAAAATCCCGAAAAGTCAGGAATCCCAAAAATGTTGGAGAAACTTTGAAAAATTCAGGAGGGTTTTTCAAAATTTGAGTAATCCCGAAAATTTCGAGAATTCTGAGAAGTCTGGGAATCTAGAGAATTCAGAAATTACAAAAACTCTAGTAATTTATTGAACCTTGATTCTGAAACTGGCAGATATTTTAGACTTTTGATTTCTGAAATCTAATTTTTTTTCTAAATGTTTTTTTCTGAATTTTTTTTCTAATTTGATTTCTGAAATCTAATTTCCATTTTAGACCTCTGAAAGATGCAATATTTCAAACGAAAGCTCTTACAAATGTTTCTGAAAGGTTACGTGCCGTTTTGGTTGTAGATCTTAATTTTTTTGAATGAAAAAACTTTAAGATCAAATGGGGATCGGAATTTTCGAAAATTTACAGATTTTTGGAGAAAGAACTCCAGAAAAATTTAGGAATCACAAGAATTTGGCACGCTATACAATTTCAGGAATGCTATAAAATTTGGGAAATCCCGAAAATGCCAAAAAATCCTGAAAAGTCGGGAAATATTAAAGACTGGCCATTATGAAGTATATCTCTCATTGTGGACTTTAATCAAGGCTAAAAAATGGCGGCTCCAATCAGAGCCCTTGATTTTGGCGCGATAATTCAAATGTCGAAAATTCAATTTAAAATTATGTATTGAAAAATAATATTGTTTTTATACTGAATTTGAGCTATTATAAATAGTAATACATGAACAAACGCATTATTATAATTCCCAATCCAAATTTTTTTCATTCTTGATGTTAAAATCACGAACAAAAATTAAGGAATATAATAAAAAATATCAGTTTACCTCCAAAAGGTCAAACATCTCAAATTTCTCTAAACAGTTTAAAAATTTATCTATGTTTTGAATTTACAATCTAAAGATATAAATTCAATGTTTTAGCTATTATATTTAAATACTTTGAGAATTGAATAAACAATGATGCTCGAATTTCAAAGATCAAGTTTTTAAGCTAATTATATATTTTGACCTTTGATTCAAAAATTTACAAAAAAAAAATGGGAATGTTCATTGCTAAATTAAAAAAAATTGAAGTAGACATTTAGATAAAAAAGTATTGAATACCCGAAAATGTTTGGAAATCCCAAAATTTCGAGAATCCCGAAAATGTCGAAAAATTCCGAAATTTCGTTATCCCGTACACCCCTAACAAATTCTAAACTTTCCATTTAAAAATTCAGTCAAAATCATTCCTCGCACACGGAAAAAATTTTTTGGCAAAAATTACCAAACAATTCAGAAATCGCTGGGCAATGGTGAAATTTTGTCACTTTTTCCCAAAAAATATAGTAATTTTTACCATATTTTAGGATTTCTTATCCAAAATGTAATAAAAATTATTATATTTTTGGGGAAAAAGTGACGAAATTTCACCATTGTCCAGCGATTCCTGAATCTTTGGTAATTTTTGCCATAAAATTTTTTCCGTGCATTATCAAAATCTTGGTCATCCAATTTTCTAGGTATCGTAGAATGTAGAAAGAAGACCCTTGTAGTCCTGATCCATATAAAAAGCTGTGTCTGCGATTTCGTAATTTCTCGATAGAATTCGTATTTCTCGTAAGGCGACCTCGTGAAATGAGGTATATATGTCCTTACAATATGATTTCACAGGATTTTATAAGTATCAGAGTTGCAAGGGAGAGACGAAGATGACGTAGGTAACAATCACGAAGACGGCGAGAAACATGCGACTATTGTAAAGGGGATTTAAAAAAGACAAACAAACAAAGGGAAATGTTTATACGAAAAAAAAGCGAGCAAGGGACACAAAGAATAGTACCAAATATTTCGTGCCAAGAATGCACGATCACGATTTAGTCGAAGATTTAGCCGAGGTTTTACGGATAAGAAGCATCGATCAAACGTGTTTTGCGAACATTTTCGAATCTCAGGTGAAGTAGAGATTCTAGATTAGTTTAATTTTTTAAGATTTAGTCGTGGTCGAGTGCTTTTGTTTTCCTAGTAAAAAGTTGTTGTTTAATGATATTTACATTAAGGGTAAACGTAATCGTAACTGTAAATGTGTGAAGTGGGAAACATTCGAAAATTCATCAAGAACGAGAGCTTGAAAAATAATTGGCATTTGCGGTCGTTGTTCTTTTGCTGTCTACTCTTTGTTTTGTTTTTTTGTCTTGTGAATTCTTGATGAAACGAAAGAGTGGACAATGAGAGAGACTCGACTGTACGAAAATTAGGCGGATGTTGAAGACGAAGCTTTTAGAACACTTGATATACACACGAAATTTCGTCCTAGCTCAAAGAAACTACGATTGCACGGTTATTATTTCAGTTTTGCATCCAACTATCGCGTGATAAAATGGGGAGCTTTTTCTTGGGATGAACGGTTTTTTTTAAAATGATTGACTGTGAGGTTTTTGTTTGTTTGATGCTTTTTTTGTTGCAGAGGTCTTTTTTGGGCGTGGATGTTCAGGATTGTTGCATTTTTTGGGTTTTGTTGTTGTGGAATTATTGGACAGTTTATTGAAGAATTCGAATAGTTTTTTAGGAGTTGAAAAAATATGGGAAATGCTTTCGAGAAATTTTTTAGTTTTTTTTAGAGTTTTAACAATATTTGTAAATTATTGGAAATTTTATCAAAATTTTTCGAGCTTGAAAATAGTTTTTTTGAATTAGTGCACATTTTTGAATGTTTTCGATCATTTTTGAAACTTGCTGATATCGAGTTTTTAAATAATGTTTCAAAGATTTAAGAAATGAGCAAAACAATTTTATTAGCCTACTACTGTGATTTTTTAGAATTTCTGAGAATTCATGTGAGAAATATTGAATGATCCTTATAATTTGTTTTTTCGTAATTTTCATAAATTACTCAAGATTTCTTATAATTCATTAGTATTTTAGAAAGTTGTATGAGACATGATAAAATTTTCAAGTTTTTTAGATATGAACGATTGAAATATTGTTTTCATAAAATAATATATATATATATATATATATATATATATATATATATATATATATATATATATATTGATTTAAATGAACAATTAGAACAATTTTTTAAGAATTAAAAAACTATGTGAAATACTTTCGAGAATTTTTTAAATACTTTTTAGAGTTTTAACAATATTTATGATTTTTCGAGCTTCAAAAAGTTTGTTTTTTTTTGCAGGTTTTTGAATTAGTATACATTCTTTAATGTTTTTGATCGTTTTTGAAACTTGTTAATGACAAGTTTTTAAATATTTCTTTAAGGATTTGAGAAATGAACGGAACAATTTTATTAGCCTACTATGTGATTTCCAAGAATTTTTGTAAAAATATTGAATAATCTTAATAGTTTGTTTTTTTCGAAATTTTCATAAATTACTCAAGATTTCTTATCATTTATTAGTAATTTAGAAAGTTAAAAACATGATAAATTTTTTAATTTTTTGTTGTTGTTTTATTATGAATGATTGATATACTGTTTTGATTGAATATTATTTACTGATTCAAATGAACATTTTATTGAACAATTAGAACAATTTTTTTACGAGTTGAAAAAATATGTGAAATGCTTTTGAGAAATTTTTTAGTATTTTTTAGAGTTATTTTAGTTATTTTATTTTAGTTATTATTTTATTTTATTATTTTATTTTAGTTATTTTAGTTAAATTTATCGAGAGTTTTATCAAAATTTTTCGAGTTTCAAAATGTTTTTTTTTTGTTTTAACTAGTTTTTGAATTAGTACACATTTTTTAATATTTTTGATCATTTTTGAAACTTGTTGTTATCATATTTTCAAAAGAATGTTTCAAAGTTTGAGAAACGATTCATATTTATAATATTTATTATAATCAATAAAAAATTAATTTCATTAATTAATTAACTAAAAAATTTAATTCATTGATTAATTAAATAAAAAATTACCTTCATTTATTAATAATATAATAAATTAATATTTATTTATATTATTTATAACAATTTTATAAGTCTACTGTGATTTCCACGAATTTCTGTAAAAATACTGAATAATCCTAATAATTTGTTTTTTTCGAAATTTTCATAAATTACTCAAGATTTCTCATATTAGCTATTTAGAAAGTTATATGAAATATAATAAATTTTGAATAATCGTTTATTTAAAAGATTCTCCCAAATTTTAATTTTTCAACGCACTATATTACATTCTATGAAATACGTCCAGAAACTACCAAAAATTTGGAACTTGTTTAGACAATTTTTCAAGTTCTCTAAAATGCTCATAAATTTCTAAAAAATATGTAAATTATATATTTTGTCTACATCCTGATAATTATTTGCGAAATTTTTCACAGTTTTAGTAAATTGCGCATTACAAAAAATCGTTCAGAATTTTCACAATCATTCTCAAAATTTCTTAATCACCTAAAAATTTTTCAGAGCTTTCAATAGTTTGTTTTTTGTCTTCAAAAAGCTCGAAAAAAGGTGTCAAAAACGCACGAAATCTAACAAAAATTTGTATATTAACGAGTATAGAAATTTTTGGATTTTTCTCAAAAATTTCTAAATATTTCTAAGAAACTTGAAAATTCCAGGAACATGATTTCAAAAAATAAGCTTAAAATCCATTTCATTTGCGAAATCCAGAAAAATTTCAAAATCTTCAAGTTCTCGCTCTCCAAAGTGATCACAAACCTTTTTAAAAATTCAATTTTTCATTTTCAGAATTTCCAGAACCGCAACAACCCTGAATTTCCACTCTCAATTTTTATTCGAAAAATCCAAAATTACGTTCACCGGCGAAAATTGAACCCGATCTTAAATTTTCCAAAAATCACCAAAACCATTTCAATCTAATAAATCCTCTTTCAAAGACTTTACGAATTCGAATGGTGATTTTTTTATGGGTCTTTAACGCGAACTTTTCCTCTGATTCCAAATTTTTTAACTTAGACATAACGAGACATTTTTTAAGAAGTAAAATAATCGCTGCGAATTTTCTCAAAAAAATCGTACAAAACGCATCTTCGTCACTCCACAAAACGCTCGCATTTTTAGCTGTTTTTTTCATCTGAAAAAAAAGGAGGATGTTTTTCCGCAACTTCACGTACAAATTACTACAAATTTACGGTTAAGTTGAAAAGCGTGTTTTCATTTATCGCGTATTTGTGATAAACGTTGCATTTTGCGTTTTTTTTAACGTACATATCCATTGAGGAATTTATTTGATGGTAAATAACAGTACAAATTTATTGAGGAAACGGAGAGGTTTTTTGTGATAATTTTTGTTTTGTTTGTATGCAAAGAAAATGTTTATTTACATTGAATTCAGTGATGGGTTTATGCTAAATTTTAAATTAAATAAAATAATATAATTATTAAAAATAAAGGGGAGAATTTAAAATTGGATAGCTTAAAATTTAAGTACATCAATTTATACTGAAATTTTTACTTTAAAATTCAAGTGATGGAAAAATATCGAAATTCAGATTTTCGGATTTCAAAAACTTTATTTTTTGAAATTCTTCTATCGAAAATTCGATGATTTATTGATCGAAACAAAATTCTAGTCATAAAATTGTATTAAAAATTGTGATTGGAAAATTCCCAATTTTCAAATGACTGCCAGTCGAAAAAAAAATCATTATATTTTCGTTTTGCAGAGTTACAAAAGCAAAACTTGATTTCATGCCAAAAATTAAAATCAGTATTTGCAATTTTTCAAACCCATCACTGAAAAAATCGCACAATTTTCGCCACTCTCGTTTCCTGGATCTTCTATTTTTGGTACAAACCCAAACTTTCCTTTCAACTTGACGCCCTAAAATCGAAAACTACAATCAGTGCAGGATTTACACAAAAATTTTTTTTGGAAAAGAAGAATTTCAAATGACAAAAGCCTTTTCAAAAAATAATTATCCAATATTTAATTTCGAATTGAAACAAATTTTTTAATTAACTCGTTGCAAATCCCGCATTGAAAAATTTTTCGACTCCACCTTTTAGTCAATTATTTTAACAGCATCCCAAAAAAAAAAAAAACACGCGCAATGTGAGAATAAATAATTTTCTCCGGACGATCACGCAAATTAAAAATAATTACCGATTTTTCTATTCCCATTCATGTCCATGAAAAACCAAAACTTGAAAAAATCCAAATCCGATAATTTTCATTAGACAATCACGTGTACCGCAAATTACGCCTTTTTCTCTACGTATTTGCAGTAGATCCTGTGATAAAAGAAAATTCGAAAACTGCGTTTTCCATTTGTGAGCCGAACACGAAAAAATCGCGGACCCTCATTCATAACCTCGTTTCCAATCGCCGTCATTAGAATTAGATCAAATCCGCTATTTTTACTCCCGAAGGAAATACTGAAAGTACTCTTAGAATTGTTCCCATTGTTTTACCGAACGCGACGAATAAACAAATTCCAACTTATAATTATTATCGAAAGGGAAACATTTCGTAGAGATTAAAAACGAGGGGGAAAAAACTACATGTGTAATTTATTACATCTTAGTCATGTAAACGTGTTTCTAGTCAAATAGTCGAGACAATTTTCACGTTCGCGCACATTCTTTAATTATTGTGATTAACGCAATTACACGACAGGGCCTGAAAAATCGGGCCCCATTTCCCGAATTCGTTCGAATCGCCCACAAAACGCATATTTTCTTTTGGACCTTATATTTTTTCGTGTATTAAAAAACAAAAACCGTAGAACAATATGCAAACGCAATAAAAGGGGAAAATATTTTTTTGGATTTCGCGATGATCGCGATTTGCCGAAAAAAAACACGATATTAAGGATTTCGACGAATTTTCGAATTTTTTGACATGGAAAAAAATGACTCTTCGTGTCTCATCGCGCGAGTAATAATAATAATTATAATTATAATAATGAAAAAAAAAAACATTGCGCGAATGTTCGTTAATACACTGCATTCTAATGTACTTTCTATCATTAATGAATGAATTAATAAATTGTTAAGCGAAGAATAAGGGAAAAAAAACTATAGCGTTATATCACACTTATAATGTAATGGTAACGTAATGGTTATATATAATAATGAATACGATTTGAATTAAAGGGAATAATGTTTTATTGGAGGGTGAATAATCGAGAGCACACGTATTTCATGATTCTTTCATAGTTTAACGAGTAACTGATTTCGATGGGTATTTGAATCTTGTTTTTTTTCTCGTGGAAGAGTGTTTGTGTACGACGATTCTAGTAAAATGATAAATATTCCGGGAGGAGGGTGGGGGAGGGGGGACTAAAAAAAACAATTGTGGGAACTTTACAAATCACCACCGAAAGAAATGTCATAAAATTATTATGTAATAATTGTCCATACGTCTTAAAATGTCGAAATAAACTAATATTGAAAATACTCTTGCGTTGAATTGTTTTATTTTTTCCCTATTTTTTTGAAAATTTAACTTATAAGAAAAACGAAACCAAAATTAAAAGGAAAAGTGGCTTCTTACTCTGACTAAAAATTCAACACAGTTTCACTTTTTCTAGTTGATATATTTTCATACTATACAGTTTTTTTCCTTCTACCTATGTTTTTTATTTTTCTCCTCTCGGCCCGATATTACAGTAATTTACAAAAACACGCGTCAAATTTACAAAACAATAGTCCGCCGTGTCAATGTACTTCCCTTTTTTCTGATAAATAATTATCAAAATCATAAAAAGTGTTGCATAAAAACAAACTTGCCATTTAAAAACTCGGTTTAATAAATACATGCAAATAAATGTACAAGAGAATTCACGTCCAATAGAGAAAAAACTTCCGAAATGCGTTTTAGAGCTATCTCATTTTGTACGTTCTCGATGAAACAAAGTTCTACAATTTCAAATAGTTGGTCACAGAAAACATATGTAAAATATCCAAAACTTATCCGACTCTTTGTACGCGAAAATCATTTTGTTCGACATCTCGTTGATGATTGATTGAATTCACAACCAGAGCGTTGAATTTCGCAATGAAAAATTCGGATTGGCGGAAAATCGTTACTATATCGCAGGAATTTGGAACGTGAAAATTTCAGCGCTCTGCGAGTGAAATTCAATCAACTTGTGATATTTTACATCAATTTTTACAAAAATAAAGAATTCGTCATTCAGCGGGGTGTCTTACTGTCATTTTTTTTTTAATTTCAACTCAAGTTACTAGATATAATTGGGTACCATAATGTCCAAATATAATGACCAAAAAATATTATGAAACCAAATTCTACTAATTTCGGGAAATATTGTTCATTCACCTAGTGGCGAAAATGCTCGTTTTCGCGTTTTGCATCTCATAAAACTCGCATTTTCACCACTAGTTGAATAAAATATCGTCCTTTACTAGTGTGGAAAAAAATTTTCCACACCAGTTAAGGAATATACTATTACACATAACATGATTGAAATATGTTTGTGAATAACATATTTAAAATAGTATAAGCAAGACATAAAAAAAAAACATGAAAATGCAAAACTACAAAAGTTTTTTCAATTTGTGTAAAAAAATGAAAACAAGGAAAAAAACTTACCAATTGCAGTTCTTAGAAATTGTCGTAATTTTGAACAATTTATGAAATTCGTTACGATTTTGTAAAACTCCAAATTTTAATTGAATTTTTACAATTATATAATATTTTCGTGCAAAGATGAATTTTTGATTTCAGAAAACTTTATAATAATATGAAAATTAAATACGCAAAAATCGATCAATTATTAAATTCTAGTTTAACCGAACAATTAAAATTTTTAACAAATACCTAAAATTCCTCAAAGTTGAATTATACTTAAAATTATTGTTAAAAATTCAAAAACTTTAGATTGTACCTGTATGATAAAACATTTTTAAATATTTAAAAATGTAGTATATTACACGGTTTCTGTAATTTTTCGGAATTTAAAAATTTTTAACGATGTACAAAGTTTATTAACATTATCCGATATTCAACAAATTTTTCGAATTCTATAGAATTCACAATCTGGAGAATTGTCCTAATGCTTTTTTATTTTCTTTATATTGTAACAGTAATCATCGAAAAATAGATATTTATGCTACAAGGGAGAAAAAGGATTATTCCAACGAGTGCAAAGTTTGGACACGAGCGAAGCGAGTGCGCAATCGCACGAGTTGGAATCATCCTTTTTGTCTCGTGTACCATACAATATTTTTCCCATGCATGTGTAAAAGTGGCCACTTAATTTTTATGGAACGCA
>JAPYZL010174131.1:0-10995 GCA_030522825.1 Platygaster orseoliae
GGATTACTTTGAAGGGGAAAAAATAGATATTCATGAATAAATAAATAATTCTTGAAAAAACATGAAATTCGCGATACTTTTTGAACAAACCTCGTACATTTAAAATTTCAACGGCTCTGGGGCACGTGTTAATATGAACCGATCACCTTAGAATTTTAGAATAAATTTTTTTTAATTATTCTAAAACTTTTTAAGGGGGGGCATGGAAAAAATTCCGACATCGCCTAAATAACGGACACCCTAATATATATAATTATTTTCATTTCTGATGAAGAATTGAATTTTCTAAAATATTTTGTTTTAGAAGTTCCTTTAGAATTGAAAAAAAAAATTTTTTTTCAAAAACTTAATGTTGTCCAATGTATAAAAAGACAAAAATCAAAAATGCACAATTACCGAAAAAAATTTATAAATCGAAGTATAATTACTGAAATATACTTTTTATTTTTTGCAAATAGTTACGTGTCCACTTTCTCAAAATCATTTAAAAAAAAAATGTATTTCTTTTAAAAACTGAATGTTATTTGATGTATCAAACGATAAAATCACGAGAAGCACGATAACCAAAAAATGTATGTATATGTATAAATATGTCTGTTTATTTTCGAAGGAAACATTTGTTTCTTAAATAGTATTATTTAAGAACTTGTATTATTTAAAAGACAGGAAACAGAATAAAATTTGTCATTGCTTACTGACTTTCAAACAAGCTTACTCTGAAATATTTATATATAAGCGACCAAAATGTTGTAACGTTATATATATTTGACAGAAATTGTATGATCAATGTAAATAAAAAAAGAATAACATTTAACAGGTATTGAAAAATTGCAAAAAGATTTAGTAATGATTTATTGAATATAATTCTATTTTAAATTAATTACCTAAATAAGGACAGGGAATAGAGTAAAATGTACCACTAATTATTACAACCTTACAACCTTCTAAGAAGTTGACTGCAAAATGTTATAAACATAAATGACAAATATGTTTTGACGTTAGATATGTTCGACAGAAATTACATGGTGTATGGAAAAAGGAAAAGAATTTTATTGAATAAATATCAGAAAGTTGTAAGGATTGTATAATATTAGTTATGTTTTTTCTCAAGAGGGCAAATTATAATACCGAGAACTTGAAATATTTTTTTATTATAGCCAAGATGAAGATTCGCTCTAAAACAATCTTTCTTGAATTTCTTTAAAGATTTAAATAATTTGGATTATATGTTATTTTCTTTCATGGGCTCAATTATCTTTTTTGTACGAAAAGGCAAAAATATGAAGGGCACAATCATAAAAGGACATTAATAAACAGCAGTAGGTAAATTATATAATTTCAAAAAAACTTTAAAAAAATAATTTGAAAATACTGTTTATCTTTGAAGAACTCAATGTTCTATGATGTACAAAAACACAAAAACGTAAGGTACTCAACTACCAACGAACATACATACACGGAAGTATTATTACTTCTAAAAAATATAATTCCGAGGAACGTAAACATTAACTTTCGACCGAATATACAATTTCGCTCGAGGCGTGTATTCTCGTAATTGCGAGTTGAGGCGTAAGTATTCACTGCTTGGTTAAAAAAACTTGGGCACAAATCGAACCCCCGAGACATCCGAGCTTATTTGCATAGCGACCTCAAATCCTGGGACCCTCATGGAAACGCTGCCCTGGGAAGTCGACGGCGTACAAAGTCATCCAACATTAGGTGGCCGATTATTCTCGCCGGCACCCTCCCCGTCGAAACCACCGATCGTTTAGCACTTTGTGGTAATTTTTTCTGTCCACGTCTCCCAACCTGGCTCCTGTTTCTATCCACCAGGATTGCTTTTCTTCCTCGTCATTTTCTGCTTGTGATGCTTACGTTCTTTTGACTTTGATGTTTGACATTTCTATTCCGCAAGACTTGTTTTGGATTCGGGATGTTAAGATGGTATTTTTTATTCGAAAAAGAAAGGGTTGAATTTATACAAAATTTATAAGTAGATACGATTATTTATTTAACGGTATAAAGTTTTACAAATTGAATGAAGCGACCAAGATTGTATAAAAATTTTTGTTTCCAGTAATTAGGTATATCATTTGAATGATTTTCTAATATTTTAATGAATTATTCTCGCTTTTCGCGATTCTGACGAACTCACAAGTCAGCACTTTATTTATTGAAAAAAAACAGTACAAAATTTTTTGTTTTCCCCAATTTATTTGGATCTTTTATCAAAAAATACGTCATTTAAAAAAATAATTTCGTAATCCATTCTTACCGTTTCCCATTCTTATCGACATTTACCCGGAATTCCAAAAATTTGAGTACGGATGAACCGAATCCCGTGTATTTTCGAGACTCTGCGAATTTTCAAAAACCTTCGTGTACTTTTCGTGTACATTTCCTGTACTTCTGTATACTTCTTTGGAGTGTAAGGAACTGTATAACTCCTGTAGAATTTTGAGGTTAGAATCGTATAAAAAAACTTAATAGGTTCTAGAATTGTTATACAATACTTTTTTTTTTAATCTTGGAATTCATTACAAAAATTATTCAATAAATTATAAAAATCTAAAAATTTTAAATTTTTCAAGAAGAAATTGTCGAAGTAAAATTTGATGATTTCCTAATTTTTGTTATTTTCGCTAGTCAGTTAAAACGTTTTACATTCAGATTCACACAAAAAATATTATACATTATATTTTTTTCATGCTAAACTCTTAACTTTTCATTTTCATAATCCTTAAAGTAGATATACCAATAATTTCATACACGTTGCTAATGATACAATTTTGAAGTTCTCTGGAAATGAACTTCTAAGAGTCTGTTTCTTTTCTTTTTAAGAACTCATCTTCGTGGACATTTAATTTAGGGAAAAACGAATATTGATTACTCCGGCAGTCGTTTAAAAAAAGAATCGTATCTTCAAACCACAAGCGGCTGGCTCTAAATGAAAATGCGCCTCGCGACACTACCGACGATCCCTTCTGGTAATGAATAAAGATTATAATTACGTTTCTCATCGTCACGGAGAAAAAGAAGTTAATCAATCACGAAAGAGATTTTCGCTCTCGTCTCACCCGCTCCACTTTCTCGCCCGCGGCTCTCTTTTTAAACCTACTTATATACTTGACTTTTTTCTTTTTTTTATTTCTTTTTCCTTGAGCTGATTTTTTTCCTGTGTTCATGGCAGACGCGTAGCTATTGATGGACTTTTTACTTCGAGGGTGGATACTGCATTCAAAGTACTACATTTACGTATTGCATACAATGTGCCAGATTTAAGTACTGCGCACAATGTGCTACATTTATGTAATGCACAGAATGAAGTGCATTCGAAAAATGCTTTTGAATATTTTGAATGTTGACAAAACATATTTTTTGTATTGAAAAATTTTGAAATTATTACATAGTTTCTCTACTCTGACTGAATTTTCAAAAAAATTTCACTACCGACAGAAATCACTAAAATTGACCGAAATTAATTTTTTAACATTCTTTGTCATTTCTTTTATTCTTAATGTTTCTCAATTTTATCATAAAATTTTCAAACACTCTGGACGATCAGTGAAATTTTGAAAATCACCGACTATCATTTTCTAATTAAAAATATTTTGGCTTCTAAAAATTAAAAAAAAAAAATTAGCTGTTTTTGTAATTTTTCAGTATTCTCCGAATTTTCTCAAACATAAAAATTTTTCGACATTTGTTGAAATTCTTCTCGTATTTTCCGAATTCCTCAGAATAACTTACAACTGTGAAAAATTTCAACATTTTTCTTAAGAAATTTTCCAAATTTTCGGAATATCGTCTAAGTTTCTACAGCTATTGATGAACTTTGGATAGTGAAAGGTTTTGTTATAAAATTTGCGGAATTTTCCACAATACATATAATTGAGTAACATTTTCCAAAACTCCACTCAGAACTTTTTTTTTAGATAATTAGAATTAATTGAATGTCCCATTTTTCTCCATTTTCTCACAAAGCATGGAAAATTCTTATTATTAGTTAAATTCAAGAATTATCTTTTTATTGATAACTTTTTATTTGTGCGAATTCGACGAATATTTCTGAGTTTCTGTACTTTAACGGTATTTTCAAATTTTTGTAATACGAAAAATTGATATAAATTTTTACGTTTGAAAAAAACAACTTTTTCATGCATGTTCTAAACAAACGTAATGATCAACAAACTTCATGCACTGCAATAAAATTATTTAAGTTCAACAAACAGGTAGTTTGACAAACATAACATTTAAATTATCAGGAAAACATAATTTATGTTTTGCTTTCCTATCCAAATAATAACTATTTATTCTCTTGATATTTCTAAATTTTTAACTGTATCATTTTTAACACTCAAATGAAAAATAAGAAACTTTTCGAACTAATACAAATTACATTCCATGTCAAGTGAATAACAATCAAGAACTAAGATTACACTAATCTTTTTTTTCTATTCATTACAAAATTACACTTAACGTTTGTTTACTCATAACAGAAATCGGAACCAAAACTTGTAAACTTTGAGCTTGTTGAATGTTTCCTTGACAAAAAATTATTAATTCGAGTCTCGAAAACGACTTTGCAAAATAAATTATTATTATTTGTCTAGAAAAATAAAACTGAATTCTTCTGTTATTAATTCTTCTTGATTGTGTTATTGAACCATTGCATACTAAAATGATGATTCATTTCTCGATCCAGCCACTTGCTGCTCAATCAACTACAAGAGGAATAATAATCCCCTCACATAGCATTTTCCCACGATCTGAAAAGTAGCATGAAAACGTTCACCCACCAAAAGCAACAAAAACTAAAAAAAAATGTAGCAAATGCTAGAAGGAAAAGGAAAGAAAAATCCTCGGTAGGCGCATCAAATGTTTATCGCGTGGAACCATAAGAGAGCAGTTGGCGTGGATGATTCATGAGACAGCCGTAGGAAAAAGGCCGCGAGTATAGTATACCTACATCATGCAAATGGCTCCAATCATAAGCGAAGTCTATAATCGATCTATAAATCTGCATACGTGCGGGGGAAAAAAAAGGATCGCAGCCGCGGCGAGAGGGTGAGCGTCAAGCCGAATAGTTTGCGTTTGAGTGAGAGGCCGCGTATCGCCGTAGACAAATGTAAGTTGTTAGCATACCATTTGTATGCATGGAGTTGAGTTAACTTACGCTTCGCCGCGAAGAGGCTTTAACGTTCGACTACTCCGGCGAATCAAACGGAAATCTTTTCTGATCGGCCGAACTTTGCCATCGCCTGCCTTGTCACTTCTCTCATCCACTTTAATGAACCTTGCGAATAATTTGAAAAAGTTGCTTTTGAGGCGGTCAGAACAAAGATTAGTTAGTGATGTAACATGACGTGTGATGAAATTTGTCGTCGCATGACCGTCATGATAGTCACAAAAAACTATTATATTTGTGGATTTTCGAAGAACAAACGACGAGAGTGTGAATTTTACCACTAAATGACGTAATTCCAAGTTGTACATATAAAACATATGTGGCGTAGACCGTGAAAAGGGACCTAAGGACCAAAAGCGTTTGGGCCTACTTTCTAACGCTCTTGAGTCAGATAATGTGGCAAAAGGAGTTTGGTCCTTAGGTCCTTTTTCACGGTCCACGCCACATATGCAGTTTGGACTCAAAAAATTGTTTCCGAACTAAACATCTTACGTAGTCACCTGGAAGTATTGAGCTATTAAGGGTAACTATTGAAAGACATATTCTTTCAAACATCAGATTGATTTATTTGAATTTTATCTTGCGACTTTTATAAATTTTGACAATCGAAAAAGTTTTACTTTCCGATATTTTGAAAAAAGATATCAACAGAATTAAAAATGAAATTTTCATAGTTTAGTGGAATTCACTCGAACTTCGTTGCTATGAAGGTGCTCAAAAAATGTAATTTAAAAAATGAGCATAAGATCTGAAACGAAGAAACGTATGCTAAGTAGGTCACCTTTACCTAAATGAGTAAAATTTGGATTAGTTTAAAGATATTTTTTTTCATACTAACAATACATTTCTGTCAATTTTATCCTATAAATTCATCAATCGTATTATTTGGCTTATCGTGAAGAGAAATACTGCAATGCATATACTCGAAATTCGTCGATTTTGGAAATAGTACATTGCCCATCGCTCGGAGGTGTTTCTCCGTCCGAGGGCGTTTGCGAGACGAAGCAGATTTTAGAACCAAAGGTGAGAAAATCGTATCCGAGGCTTGCAAAAAGTCTGAATATAGTAAAACATAAAAAAATATTTAAAAAACTCGTCTCAAGCTCGTGCTTGATATGTCATGTAACGTCATGCCATGTGAAGAAAAAAATCGCCTTATGATATGACAGTAATGTGACCATCACCTGACAGTCATGTGACCGCATGACCGGCACGCTACAACACTAACCTTACAATTAGTGTACTCATTGTAATTGATGTAAGTCGGTCACTTTGACTGTCATTTGACCAGTCAATTGACGGTCATGACAATCAATGTTCAGAAAAGTTTTGGTCTGCTTCGGACGTCAAATGACTCTGACAGTTCGAATTTTTTTTCCGCATGTCAAACCTACATGTAGTATACTAGTTAAACAAAACTAGTGATAAACTTGAAAATTACAGTACAATAATACTCAGAATTTATTGTTATACTTATTAAAATATAATAAAATATATTTGAGTAATGCTAACTTCGAAATTGAGCGAGCCTATTCCATCCCCCACCCCCGCCCCTGTTTCCCTTCATAAAGATGTATTCCGACTAGAAATCCCACTGAAAAATTTAAAATTACTGTATATCTGGAGAGGAATCATTACACTTGTCAACAATGAAGATGAAAGATGCAACATTACTATTGCATGGTTTCGGTCTCGCGTTATAAAAAAAAACCCACCCAGAAAAAAGTTATTGAATATTCTAAGAATTTTATGTATATTTCACAGTTTCTGTATTGTTTAATGAATCATAGGTAGCAAACTGCAGAATATTCAAAATTTTTTGAAATCTTAAAAATGTCTCAACATACTCAAAAATCCTACAAATTTTTGGATTTTCTTAAACTAGTGACTATCTTTAAAATATTCAATGTTCCTCCACTGCCCATGTTATTTAAGATTCCTCGTTTTTCATTAGAGTTTTTGAAACTATCGACGATCTTTTCACAATGTAGTATTATCCAATTCATCCTTTATTTTTTTTATTGATTATATATTTCTCGTAAAACGAAAAAATTAAAAAATATTTTTACAATCTATAGCATCTGAAACTAACGAACTTTCTAAAACTTTGACATTCTTCAAAGATTAAATTTTGTTTCATGTTTTACATACAATGTACTTAATTATTTTACATCGTTTACATTACACTACATTTATGTTTTTCATACAATGACATTCTAGAAAATACTTCAGATAAACTTTTACGTATTATTAGTGTCAATTTTCAAACTTAAAAATTTGAGTACTACATTCATCGAATAAGTAATTATGTATACTTCAATATATACATTATTTTCATCGTGACATTTTTGAAAATACCTCATTCCAAAAAAATACTAAAAACAAATTTGTACTCCATTATTTTTTCATTTAACACTTCATTTTTAATTAATGAAGCACTTCAATTATAGAAATTTAAATGCTTCATTCTAAAATATAACGAAATACAAGAAAATCTTATTATCGAAAAACTACTTTCGTGAAGATTAGGGCGGCAATTATTTGAAAACGGAAGATCATACTGGATAAACATTGTAGAAGATGATCGATCTTGTTGGTCCTAATTTCCATCGCGTCTCACCTTGGTCCTAACTAGCCCAAGCTAATTAATTTACCATGCTTGCGCACAAGTTAGGATGCTAACGCGGAAGCTGTGCGCTCGCCAACTTCTCCGTCAAGTCACGCATCTTCGGGTATTGTTGGGATCACTTGAACGAGCTATCGGATGTCTCACACAGGCGGTCCTCCTCGTCCCTTTTTCTTACCATCCCTTAACCACCCGTCACCCGTCTACCTTCGCTTCGTCGACTTGGCCCCTCATTATCTTGATTAATTGACCGATGGCCTCCGCTTTTTACACTTCTCTGTACTACGTCCCTGGGAAACTCTTCTGTTTGCGATTTGAAAAATGTCTTCAAAGACTTTGATTTCATGATTTTGTTTTTTTCATAACCATACAGAATGTAGAAAAATGTCGCTAAAGCTTTGAATCCTGAAGCATTTAATTCTAGGAAACTATGTACAAATCCATAAAAATAGGAAAAATATAATGAAAGTACTGAAAAACGATGTAAACTAGGTATCAGAAACCTACAAAGATGGTGCATACTTTTCTGTTGGAATGCTGTTTTGTTGGACATGGGGAATTCTAGGGAAAACTCTAGAGATTATTCATTAATTCCCTAGATTTCCCCATATTTCCATAAACTATCTACAAAGGAAATTTTTTTCGATAAAAACTATACCTTGGACTTCAGGGAAGCGCAACCCCCATAATATTTATATAATGTTATTGTGATTGTATACATTAATACCAAATTTCTGATACTGATCTTGGATTAAGACTACCCGAGTCGAAATTTTCAACCGCTGATTGGCCTTCTTCACCCTCCATTCATGCAAAAGTGGAAATATCTGCAGTTTTAGAGGTTGAACCCATTGTTCTTGAGGCTGAACAGAGGCCCATCTAATAACCTCTGTTTCCACTTTTGCATGAATGGAGGGTGAAGGAGGCCAATCAGCGGTTGAAAATTTCGACTCGGGTAGAAGCTTGAAAAAATCAAACGACTTTACGGAAGTTTATTTGTTTTTATTTCGTTATATAGGCTCTGAGAGAACGAGAAAAATCCTAAAATCTCAAAATGAGAAAACTTGGTATGTATTAAATGACATTCCTTTCCCCAAATCGCCACCAACGAATAGCCCACGCCCGAAAACCCATTCAAAGATGATGGAATCACAGCGTCATACATTCGTACTTTCAAAGAGTACGTCGATTACGATCCGATAGAAAAAATTCACTTAGATCGAGAGATACGCTCGAGAAGCGTCCTCTCGTCCTGGAGAGGCCTCTCGACTTGTCAAGTATCTCGTCCAATCGACTGCCTATTTACCTTCCTCACAGCGCGAGGGTCATCTTTGAAAAACGCCGCCTTAGAAAAACGGCCGCGAGACAGTCGTTCACACCTCAAATATCACGAGACAAAACCGTCTCATTCCCATCTCAATCTATATTCGCACGTCCAACAAACTCGAAATTATGAATGCGTGGCGTCAATGAAACTCGAGGAGGCGTCTGACTTTGCATCAACGGCGTCGCTGCTGACGCTGTCGTCGTCCCTTCCACCGCTCCCTTTCATCCCTTTTCTTCGACACTTTCGTGTGAAAAAGGACAAAACGGCGTTGAAGAAAACGTGGCTTCAAGGCTCGAGATAAAATTGGCAAAGTTATTTCAGAAAGGAAGGTCACAGGAAAATTGTAAAGATTATTTCAAAAAACTTTTCCTGGGAAATTCATGAGAAACCATATCCGTGTTCCTAGCGTTTCAAACACATTCAAACGTTCAGATAAAATTGAGTATTATTTCATGTAAAAAAAAATATATATATATATATATACTATATAAATTCTAAAGGGTTAAAAAGATCCAGGATGATTCATTCCTTTGGAAAAATAGTAAAAACAATCGTGTCTTTGAAGAACTATTTTCTTAAACGATATTCTAATTATTAATTTCTAGCTAGGATAACGTAAAAAAGTAAATCTCAAAAATTGTTTGAACCCAGTGAGTATTAGAAAAAAGTATCTTAAAAGTCTAAGAATTTAAGAAACTTTGAATTCTGAAAATTTGATTCTAGAAATAAATGAAAATTGATGAAACTACCAGAAACTCTTCAAAATCAGACAAACACTAAAGAAATATGCAAAGCAACGCAAATCTATGGGAGAACTATTTTTAGATATGTCTTAATAAATAACCAGGACCTCGAAAATTCCGAATTGTCACGAATTATCACGAATTCTAGAAAACGACACGCTCAGAGGAAAAAGAGAACAAGAATTCTCAAGAGAGACGGGCTTATGTGAATCACCATACTCTTTATCCTTAATTAGGAATTACTGTTGCTTTTTCCTTCGGAGCGTGTCATCTAGCAAGCTGCAGAGATACTGGAAATCTGTAAGAATACTAAAAAATGCTATGAAACGATATAAACGATATGCTATGAAATTACGAAAAAGCGAGGTTACTATGAAAGACAAAAAGTCTATAGTCACTTTCTTAGAAATCTATAGAAACACTTAAACCTGAAAAAATGCAAGAAAAATTGCTTAAAAATTTAATGACTACTAAAAAATGCTATAAAAACTAGAAATATAACAAAAGGTACTTGATAATTGTGTAAAAATAATGTTTTTTGAATTTTTCCATTTTGGTTTCTCAGATTAAATTAGACGAATTGTACGAATTCAAGGTAAAAGTTGACTGATTCACCTGGCGAAAAAGACATTACTAGCTTATAGTCGAATTTTACTTTTTGAATCAGTCAAAACATGAACAAACGCGAATATGCAAAATTAACCAATCGATTCAGTGGATATTTGGGTGTAAATTGGCCGATTTCAGCCAATTTAATAAGTTAGAATTTTCACCATTAAAGTTAATTTTAATTAATTTTTTTCTGAAAATTTTAGCTGTTGAATTTTGACAGATATATATGTGGAAATACCGACTTGAAGATAGTCAAAATTCGTTGACAAAAGTTGCAACTAACTAACAAAATAGTGAACTAATTGATTTAATAAATGTGAGTCAATATGCACTAGCCAAAAACAGTCACATCTGGTAAGAAAGGATAGTCCATTCTTTAAACATCACTATTCTAGAAGTCGCTTCTACAGTGTGTCCCAAATTCATAGGGGCACCCAGTTTTTTAGTCAAATTTTTAATGTTTTTCAACCAAACAAATCTTAATTTGCACAAGCTATTT
>JAPYZL010174132.1:0-18910 GCA_030522825.1 Platygaster orseoliae
TTTAGTCTACAAGATATTCAGACACTGAAAGCGATATCTTTCTGAAGCATATTATCGCGGGAATATTGAATGGTTTTTTGTCCGGATTTTGGTGGCGCAACCTATATATATATATATATAGTATATCACTAAAGAGAACGATTAATAAAGAAAGTACCTGAATTCGTGTCGAAGTATATAAAGTTCTGATTAATCATTCATTGGCATGATTAATGTCAATTTTGGAGGAATCCCACCAAAATATCGAAACCAGATTTTTCCATTATCGAAATTTTTTTTCAATAATTAAAATACACAATATTAACTATTTTCAATTAAGTTACACCTGCCACTTCCACGGACGGATCAAGAAAAAAAAATTTTTTTAGGGAAGGAGGGGGGGGGGAGTCGGTCTGAGTACAGAAAACCCTATAGTATAAGGATTTGTTGGAGTCTGATATTCCGAGGGTGGAGGGGGTCCGGACCGACCCCCTGTATCCGTACCTGGCTACTTCTGATTAGCTCTTATTTTGGAGATTTGTTTGAAAAATCAATGTTGAAGATTTTTGAGAGAAAAAATTTTTAATATTGAAAAATATCACGCAACAAAAAATAATGATATCGAATCGTCGGCTATACCGTATTTAATTTTCCAGGGTGACTTTTTTCCATTCCTATTATTTATTATAATGTGAGCAAAGGTGAGACACTGTGGTTAGACTTGATTTTATCTTTACATTAGTCCCGAACTAGAATATAACAAAAAGGCCCGACAACCTGCTTTTTTTGCAGCGAGTTACCGGTTGATGATTACCTATAACATAACAATCATATAGGGGAAACTGGAGCAAAATGCGCAGTTTACGAAATATTCAATTTGCATTACCGTCAAAACAGTAATCACTGGACACTTGAAATTTTTTACATATATAGCTCCAGTGTCGAGTATCGAACGTCAGTAATTGCGTCTTATTTGTTTGTTTATTTTTTTGGTTATAAAACAAAGTCTATTTTAGCCACTGTGTTGTGAATATTTGTCTGAAAGGAAACTTCAACTTTTGCGTCATTTTTTTCATCAGAATTAATGGTGGGTGAGTTTTAATAGTAATTCAGATGCCTAAAAAAACGAAAACGTCATCGCTTTGGCGAAATTTGGACTCGTTTTCGAATCACACGTTGATAAGCCGGAAATGAAGCCATGGGGCAAAATGCGCAGTGCTTGTTTTGTATTGTTTCGCTGTGTTTGGTCATGTTCACTTTTTTGTTGTTTTCTACTTTTTTTTCGTCAAATTGTTTCTACACTCAGGGTCGTATCGAGGCCGGGCAGTGCCCTGGGGCCTCCAAACATTTTCTTGAAAAATGTGATGAGGGTGATGAGCAAAAAAAAGGTGGTGTGTTACTTTTGAACACACTACCTCGACACTTAACACCTTTCTTTTTGAAATTAAATTTGAAAGTTTGAAGACCTTTTTTTAATTTTTGTGAAATAACGTACTTTCTCTGAATTTGTTTTTTAGCATTTTTTTCATCATGGTTCGCGTTCATGTTCGCAAAACAGAACGTATTGATGGTGAAAAATTATTCGAAGCGTGCGAGGCTGTCCGCGAGAGAATGTCTGCGAATCGTGCGTCGAAACGCTTTTTTGTTGCTCGACGGACACTCGTTCGCTACTTACGAAATTTTCGTTCCTAACAAACAAAAATTTTTAGAATCAAATTTTGTTCTGAACAAAAAAATGTTCATTGAAATTGTTTATGAAATTATTTTACTTTGTGTTACCCACATTTTTTCAGCAATCACCCTCGTGAAAACCCCATTTTTCGGAATCGCGCATTCTGCCCCACAGGTTGCGCATTTTACCCCAGCGTGGGGGAAAATGCGCAGAAAATCGTTTTTTTTTTTAAATAAATATATGAGTCATAAGGTTCAACTAGAACTAAAGTTGCCTGATTCTAAATTGTAGCCACATATGTGGGCTATAATATAGTGCCATTTGCAGATCCTCTCAGCCCTTATGCTGTCTCGAAAATGTAATAATATCAAAAACTGCGCACTTTGCCCCAGTCTCCCCTACTCAAGGGTTTTTCCGAGGGCTGTTTTCCCCTTAATTCGTAAGGATTTGGTGTAGAATTCGAACAAATTTTTAATTTGTGACATTCCACTCAATAATCTGACGATGATCAATATTATTCTGCTTTTGATTTATCATGGCAGCAAAGGTTACAACTACCCTAAAATGGTCTTACAGTAAAATGTTTTTTAAGATTATTGCATAATCCTGCAGACTGAGCTATTAGAAGAACTCATTTAAATTTTATGCAAGTGAAAAAAACTGGACCTCGTTAATCTGATATTCCTCTATTGAGAAAATATTTCTTTATTCCGATTTTCAGAGATGAAAATTGTAATTTGTAGTTTTATATTAAATTTTCAAAAACGTTCAATATTATCTGCATTTTGTAAAATTTTATCGTATTCGAGGACAAATTATTTAGTTCAAATTCTAATAATGAACGATCGTGGTAAGTTAAGATATACATTAATATGTTTTATAAACATAATTATCGATGTGAAAATGTACTATAAGAGCGAATAAGCAGGTTGTTGGGCTTTTTGGTTATATTTTAGTGTGGGACTAATATGAATATGAAATCGAGTTTAACCGCAATCTCTCTCCTTTGCTCTCAATATAATAATTAATAGGAATGCAAAAAAGTCAATCTGGAAAATTGAGTACGGTATGGCCGACGATTCGATATGATTCTTTTTTGTCGCGTGATATTTTTCAATATACAGAGTGTAGGTACTGAAATCTCCGTACAAAAAAGAAATCAAATATTCCTTTTTGAATTTCAAGCCGAAAAGTCTTTTGTCCCTTTTCACAAAACTCAAAATTGAAAATGTCATTCAAGTTTGAAATTCAAACAATTAATCCGCTTTTTCAAGTGTGGATGAAAACCACCAACCAACTCTAACCGAATTTTTTCATATTTTTCTGAGTCGAAAAGTCCGAAACCACTTTTCACAAAACTCAAAACCAAAAAAGATATTTAAGTTTGAAATCTGAGAAATCTGATTAGTTGAAACTTCTAACTTGAATTTTTTTTTGATTTTGAGTTTTTTGAAAAGTTGCGAAAGACTTTTCAATTCAGAAAAATATATATGAAGAAAATTTAAGTAAATTTTGGTACGTGGTTTTTATCCCCACTTCTCGTAAGAGCGAGTTTCTAGTTTGAATTTCAAACTTAAATAACTTTTTAATTTTGAGTTTCGTAAAAGATGGCAAAGGACTTTCCAACTTGAAATTCAAAAAGGAATATTGGATCTCTTTTTGGTACGGGGATTTCGGTACACGCTGTATAATGAAGATCATGGAACTAATTGTGATAAACATTTTCCATGCTGTTTTACTCTTAAGCGATTGTACATATTTTTTTCATAATTTTTCTTGCAATATTATCCGACAACCTTTTTTTAACTCTTTTGAAGTTTTTTTATAGGGATAAACATTATTCCGAAAACTGCAGCGCCAGCAGAATTTTAATAAGGGTTCAAGACGTGAATGCGTCTTGACCAAGTCAAGACAAGTAAATCTTAGACCAAGTTCCTCGAGGCAGCGCAAGTTTTAATTAAGCCAAACTTCGTTTCGTTAATTCGGAAAACTAGACGCACCAAAACGTCATTCGTGAGGCACCCTCTTTTTCCTTGCGTCGAAGCAGACGGTGATTGGCAGCAGCTTGTCGTTCGTTGCTCTCATTTGAACCAATTCGACATTCGCTTCTCGAATGAAAGGGAAAAAGTACAGCCTATACTTTTAACGGCGAATCGACGATTGAAGGTGTCGATTTGTTCGGGAAAACGTCGGGAAAATCATGCACAGCGCAGTCTTTAATTTTCCTGTTCAAATTCGCAACGAAGCAGACTTCTCTTGTATGCATAATATCGTGGCGCAATTGATCGAGCGTAACAACGGGGAAAAGCTTTTTCCTGACTCTTTTTTTTGGTCTTTCGTTCTGTTTGTCGAAAGTGGAATCCATATAAAATAATTTATGGTCGGTGCTTCGTCGCTCTGAGGCAATTTTCAAGGGATTCTGAATCCGTGAATTCATTGGATATCGGAGAGACAAAAGGGATGTAAGGTCGCCTAAAAAATGATTATGTACAATAAAATACAAACATCATTCCTATGTTTCGTTCCAGTTTTGGTTTTGTATTTTTTCAAATCCTACTTTGGTCAACTCGATGTACAAATGAACGATAATTGACAAAAAAGGCGATGTACACGTGTTGAAGAGAAAGTCGTTGAAAATAAATGCAAAGTGTCCGAGTGCCATTGTGCGGACTGTGGAATGGGCCATATGTGGTGGGTGCACAAAGCGAGCTTTTTTTGATGCAACACGCATCGTCGGTCCAGGAATGGTCGATTTAATCGAACGACAAACGAGTAGTCCGTAGTTTGAAATGCCGAAGCGACGCCCGTAGCTCGAGTTAAACGTTGTATACATTCGCGGAATTGCGCTGCTGACGCCGTGTACCCGGCAAGGCTGCAAGTTCTCGCGTTTATTTGCAAAACCAACTGCGTTCTCACTTTTACAGCCCGCCCCTCAACGATGTCGGTTTAAAATATAAAATACTTTTACAGCACGTATTTCACGAATGTTTCGTCTCTGTGAATTCAATTGTCCGGCTAGGGTTTACTTTTTCCACCGGAATAGAGAAAACAAAGGAATGGAAATCACAATTCCAAAGTGATGGATTTCGAATTGCGATTGAAATCGTTTTAAATATGCGTTCCGATAACAATGGACGAAATAGAAATTGTTTTTTTGTCTCTATGCGGGAGTTCAACTTGCGGGATTATGAATGTCTTGTGATATATGTGACGCGCCACGAAGAAAGGGACCTAAGAGGCATTTTATGTTAGAGTCATTTTCTTAGAAAATAAGCAGATAATAGCCCTTATGTCAAATGCCTCTTAAGTCCCTTTCTTCGTGGCACGTCACACATGATGAGTTCGAATCACTGATATATATTTATACACTGGATAGGCAGTGCTGTAGTCGCCACTCCTCATCATTTCTCCCAATTGAATGTCCGCTATTTTGGGGAGTAAGATACCGCGCATGCGCACTAGAGCTGGTTTGTTCGAAACGCGAACTGACGCGAACGAAGAACGAACAACGAAGAGAGAGAGGCAAGACAAGAAAAAAGCGCTACTGCGCAGACGCGGTATCTAACTCCACAAAATGGCGGCCGTTCTAATTTCTACCCCCACTCTATAGCCATTGCCTATCGAGTGTATAAATACATATCAGTGGTTCGAATACATTCAAATTATATAAAAGAATAGAGAAAGTTGAAAGTAAACTCTAGAGTCGAACACACGTATATCAACAATTTTGAAAGAAATCGAAATAAAAAAAGTTGAAATTTTTCTGCTATATAATGCAGCATACTTCAACCTGCTGTACAAAATTATTCGTACACCAATTCATATGAAACTTTGTGGCACAATTTTGATTCTAGTTATCGACGATACTTGAAATATTTTAAATAAAGAATTACTGATATAAGATGGATAAATAAAAAAAGAAGTTTATGCACATGGCCTTTATTTTATTCATATCGTTGTAACGAGAGGTACACTCATATTTATACAATAAGAGTTATGAATGTTGACATTTTTTGGAAATTTCTTTCCGAAATAACGATTTCTACTATAAATTTTCGTTACTATCGCCGGTCGAGTATGAATGTGTGACGAGATTTTTTTTTCCCTCAGAGCGTAGTACCTCTTTACCAACAAAAATGAACTCGAAAAGAATCAAAATTTACTGACGGTCAGTTGATAGAATACAATTTACCTTATGAACATTAAAAAAATTTCATTGTTGTTTATTAAAAAAAGCTGATAATATAAAATATTGACAGACGTGTAAAATAGAACAGTCAATAACATGTATTATCTTTTTCGACGTAACTCGAGTCTCGTAATTGCATTACACTACACTACTGCAAACAATAGTCCGAGAAATTACAAAAGCAAATATGTGAGTTTCTGTGCAAATTGATAAGGGAAGCAAGCAACGCAATGCAATTATTGGCAAGCGTTATGACTACAGTGAATCTGTTCATTGGTTATCAGCATTGTCTGATAATTGTTATTTAAAATTGAATTCCAGGTCTATTTGCGAAAACAAATTCTTATATGTTTCGTCATTTCATTTTGATCTTTTCTAAAATAATGATACTAAACCCTCGAAACAATGGCTCATTGATATGGTATTCAAAAACAAACTTTTTTAATGAAGTTTGACAATATAGTATTCCGAAATTCTTGATTCTAAAATATGAAAACATCGAACTTTGTAATATTTTACAGAAAGTTCTAGAATACATTATAGAATCTTGAATTATGAAATGAACTTTTAACACCTTGAATCAAGAATACGAAATTTCATCATGAAAATGTCTATTACTAAAACTTCTTGAACAAGCACCCTGAATCTACTAAATTTGAAAAAACTTATCTAATCTAGCTGCGCTGTCTCTAGCGTTAAGAAAACTCACCAAATTACATTAAACTTGTAAAAAAGAAAAATCAAGCTTAACCTAGAATCCTTTCACTCTTCCTACGAAGAAAAAGACGATACATTTTACATACGAGATTTTTATAGCGACTCGTGCCTGGAATCCTAATACTTCTCAATCGTTTCATTTTTAACGTGACCTTTTTTGCATGCAAATAAAAAAAAAATGGTTGTAATCGCGAGAAATGTTTTTCGGGCATTCACGCGAAAGCCATGAAAAACGCAGAACGTTAAAGTGACGTGCAAGTCCTCATAAAAAGTGCACTGCTCCTCTTAAATTCGACTTCCGCTTCGACGCCAGGCTCGGAAAATGGCGAGTTCATGGCATGCCCTTAAAATGAATTAGTCACATCTCGAGGAAAGTGCAAAGTTTATATGTATGATAATAATTTCCGAACGCCCCGTGACGCACTGTATACTCCTTTGGCCGTTCCAAGTTGGGCGATTGCAATCAGATCACGTGGCACCAGGCGTACTTTGTTGGAAGATCGTTGCCGAGGAGCCGCAGGCACCGGTTCCTCGTCCGTTACAGATCTTAATATTCCCTCGTTTCGAATTCCATTTTAAGTTTCGCGTGAAGGCTTATTACGATATCGACGGACATGATGTAAACAGGATTCGTCATTTTTACAAAGTGTTCGATCAAAATATATACAGGGTGTCCCAAGTAAAGTGTGACAGCCGTACACCATAGATTCTTTATGAAAATCCAAGACTTTTTTCGGTTTGCTATTTTTTGAAAAACTCATAATTTTTTAAGTTATTTAACTCAAAAATTTAAATAATAAATGCCCACTATCGATAAGTGGGTGTCGAATTCACGAAGCAAACTTTTCCCAAATTTTCTTCATATTTTTCTGAGTAAAAAAGTTCCTTTGCCACTTTTTACAAAACTCAAAATTAAAAAAATTATTAGAGTCCCAAGTTTTAACCAATCACATTTGTTAGATTTTGCACTCCAATATCTTTTTTGATTTTGAGTTTTGTAAAAAGTGGCAAAAGACTTTTTTACTCAGAAAAATATGAAAAAAATTTTTTAAAAGTTTGGTCCGTGAATTCGACCCCCACTTGTCGATAGAGGGCATTTATTATTCAAATTTTTGGCTTGAATAACTCTTTAAATTTTGAGTTTTTCAAAATATGACAAAAGAAAAAAAAGTCTTAGATATTCATAAGGAATCTGTGGTTTTCGGCTCTTACGCTTTACTTGGGACACCCTGTATGTATATAACAGTTTCGCTACAAGTGTTGACGCTGTTTTTGTTTTTTCATTATTAAGGGACAATATGATGTTGGGCAAGGAAACCTAGATGAAAATCAGAATCGCTGTGAAAGGATTCCGAGGGATAAGACCGAGCCAAGCAAGATTGTTGGTACAATTAAAGAGCACTGGAACAGCGAGAGCCAACGCGCTAGCAGTTTCAACTCGTCACGTTGTCCTGTAATTATGCTCTGCCATTGACAAGCCGATGTTTCCTAGCCTTCTTTATGACTCAAGTATTTTTAATGAAACCTTTTCGGTTCTTGCACATTTTACAAAGTCTGCCTTTTTCAATCTCGGGTTTCACTGTTCCTATATACTTACATTGATATTTTTCTCTCTCGTCATATTCTATGATATACTCTATGATAGAATGCAAAATGGACTGTCGCTCTGACTGCAAATAATGTTCCTGACTGTGAAATCATGAATGAAAATCAGAAATGTTTTAATTTCTGATGAGGACTACAGTAGTTTGTGAAAGCTTAAAAGTAAAAAAGGGCAGTAAAACCTCGATATTATTCATCGCTCATTTTAAAACTTTTTGTCCCTACTTTAGCTACAAGAATAGTTTATTATTAGATATAATTGTTTAATTTCAATTTCTGTGAAAGTTTCACCATCCAGTTTTAAATGTTCTACGTTGAACGACTTAAAAGTTAAAAACTTATTGTGATGTTTATGTGGTAAGATTTCTATTGTTAGAAATCCCATTGAAATTTTCACGAAAAACCTGAAATTGGTTTTCAAAAATGATCACGTCTCAAAAATTCCTGGACTACAAAACGTTTCATCATTTCCTGAGGGTGCCATTAGAATTTCCTCGAAATTCATATACACTAAGGGTTACGCTAATCTCGAACCCGACCATCTCAATAAAGATGTTCCATCTTAAGATTAGAACTTTGACAGATTTCACTACACAGAGAAAGAAGCACACCAAAACTCATCGATAAAAGCTTGTATTCTTGTCGCAAGCTCTCGGTAATTCACCGATAGCCATTAGACTAATCGCGAATTCCGTGTGTTTCTTCTGTAGTGCCGTAGCGGATCGTGCCTTTACCTTTAACGCGACAAAGCTAATTTACAGTGGCTGGAGCTGCATTTGCCGATTTCATGCGCTACCTTTTGATATCCTCTCGCTATGGCGTCAAATCTAATTACGCACTTGGAGAGCGACGTTTCGTTCTCAGTTGTTGAAATCAAATGGGATTAAATTTCCCAGCATCAAGTCTTCCATAAACGGAATTATGCATAACCTGAGTTTAATACTTGATAATTTTAAGGGATTTCGTGGAATTGGCGGCGGGATATTAACTGCAATTCGAAAATTTCATCAAGGCTACAAAATAATAGACATAGACATTTCCAGGAAATAGTTTTTGGTTCCTGTTTGTTATAAGAGATTTTTCGAGATCTCATTCAAATAGTATCAAAGATAGGAATATAATATAATATATGTATGCTATATGCTACAAAAATGTCTTGATTTACGATTATTGTGTGAGGTTGAACATATATTGCGATGCAATAGTCGGTGGTAGAAAAAAAATAAGGTAAATCATCTCGTGAATTTTTCACCTTCGATTTTTAGAGGCAAATCTTTTCCTTGGGGAACCAGCGAATATAAGAGCCAGGCAGCGTGCCAAATACAGCTTCTAGGGCCAGGACAAATCCATGCAAAAGTGTCAAGCAGTAAAAGATGAGACGACATTGGAATTGGTACATTAATAAATCACATTGCACGTAACGTAGGATTTTCTAAATATTGAGTACCAGTACGAAGGTAACTTATTACTGTTTTCGTGTGCGATTCCTTGACGTAAAATGCGTTCGAAAAGTCGAACATTTTCTTACTGAGTGAATTTTTAATGATTCACAGTTGTAAATAAAAATTCAGCCACACATTCAGATTTTTTTTCGATTTTCAACAAAGTTTTTACAAACAACAAAGTTTTAGAATTGTTTCATAGTTATGGCGAAATTCGATACATTTAATTGATGGAAAAACAATCATCATCATACGTGACCTGTTCTGTAAAAACCTACTAAAAGCAAGTATAAGAACGACCCATAGACTACATAGAGCATGGACGGCGCGTCCGCATATCTCGCCTATAGTAAAAGCTGATCCCTACATAGGAGCTGGGATAATGGTAAAAGTACCGGTGGAGGGGGTCCCTCCTTCGATCCCCGCCCTTCCCTCTTCCTATCCCTTCTATTCTCCCAGAGCACCCCCCCCCCTTTTGAGTAGAAATTCGTAGAAATTACCATTACGCCAGCTCCTATGTGGGAACCCGCCGCCATGTTTGATGAGCAGTCCTTAGACTCTGATGGTCTAAGGAACAACCTTCGCTCTTTCCTTTTCTACATTCATTCAACCGTGATAATGATCGAAAAAGTTTTGATTCTGAAACTGCTATCATCATGGGAGGAAAGACACGACAGTTGCATTATAAACAACCACTGTTATTATTATTATTATTTTTTTTTTTGATTTGTATGTTTCCATTATAGTAGTGCTAGTTTTTTGTTACAAACAAAATTTGTTTAGATTCGTATACTACACAAATTAAATAATTCTTTCGCCTGGTCAGGCGCCAACTATTTTTATATAGAGTCTGATGTAATCTACAAGAATATCAAGTTTTTCCTACAGTTTCAACTGGAATACACGAACGTGGAATGGACGAACAAGGGGGGAGGACGTAAAGACGATAAAGATTCTTCGACTTACCGTCTGAGCGTAGCGAGTCGCTTTTCCTGGGCGTGAATGTAACCGTGAAGAGTGTCAATCAAGACGGCTTCTGTTTCGAGCAGCTCCTCCATATCAGCGAGCGCCGTGTAGAGCTCCCCATTGCCACCGTTTAGAAAGGCTATCAAGACTGCGAGGGGCACGAACAATAACGACCTCCGAGACATCCTCGTGAAATTTTCGCCTTCGTTTCTATGAATAAATTACAAAAACGTACGGTACATTTTCGAATCAAACCCTCTTTACGTTACTTTTCCTACATACTATTTCTCTGAATCTAGAAAAACCTCCATAACCCAGCTAGCGCGATTTATTTCATATAACATTGTCTAATTGTCACATTGTCTGTTGTTAAAACAATTATTTAAACAATTTTTTTTTCTACAATATATATGTACATTTCAGGTTTTTTGGGTTGCTGAGTAAGAATTTGACATTGTTTTGGTAAAATTCTGTTGTTTGAACAATTTATTCAAACAAGTGTTTTGTAGAATTTTTTTTAAAAACATGTATTACCTTTTTTTGTTTTTTAGGTTGTTGTGTAAAAAATTAACATTGTTTCAGTCAAATTCTTTTGTCTGAACAATTATTTAAAACAAATTTTTGCACAATTTTTTTTCCACGACATATATGTCCTTGTCAAGGTTTTTTGGTTGATGAATAAAAATTTAACATTGTGCAAGTAAAATTCTCTTGTTTTAACAATTTATTGAAACAAATTTTTGCACAATTTTTTTAAAAACGTATATGTCCTTCTCATGGTTTTTGGGTTGCTGAGTAAGAATTTGACATTGTTCTTGCAAAATTCGTTTATATCAATAAATGATTAATATCGAAGTATATCGATAAGAGTTTTCCGAAAGATTAAAGAAACAAAAATTAATTTTAATTTAATTTGTATTACCTAACTTCTTAAGCATATTTTTTTATTAAGAATTTTATAAGGTCGACTTAATAAAAAATAGAATTATGAAGAATTTCTTAGTCTTACATAAAAATTTTTCCTTTTTTTATAAGAGTCGAAATCACTAAGGTAGCATTCCACGTGCGAGATGCAAACTGAGAATTTCCGTAACTTTGTAGAAAACATATGACCTCCAATTTGCGGAACTAATTACTGCAAACAATTGAATGCATATAGTTAGAAATGTAACAGGAATCGTGATAGAAATAACTTTAGTCAGATGTCTAGCTATCATTTCCGCTAGATTGCGGTTGGGCTGCCGTGATTTATTTCCAACTCATCTGGCCTGATCACAATGCAAGCAACTTTACGGAAATATCGAAGAAATAATTTCTAGCAAGTGATGTGCTGGTCATGCTTTGGCAACGATTGTTTATGGGGAATATGAAAAAATCAAAAATCGTTTAGAATTTTACAATATTGGGGTTTTTTTCGTAAATGTGGTTTTTTTATAAAAATTGCTATTTTCACAAAACTTCATCGCTCTTGAGGCACCGGTTGATTTGCTTCGATTTAGCTTAAATTTTGGCCTTACTAGTTTTTTTAACATGTGGAAACTTCGAGGAGGGTGCGTCAATCGCTAAGTCTATCGGTAGTAAATCAATGTTACTAAGGACCACCTTAATACACACACACACACTTGTTTTAATGAATCTTGTGTAGTAAATTTGAAATATCATCGACGAAAGATAACTTGACAATGATAATCACAGAAAATCAATTAAGCGTGAAAATTGATGGAAAGCGGGCTTTAATGATTGTTTAAAATGCGGGCATAGAATCCACGGTGAATTCTACAGGCTCGTCATTCCACGTGTTTTACGCGATAACAAATTTGGGGGTATTATTTCTGTGACAGCGTTGAGCAGAGACATCGTGAAAAGCGCCCCGGTGGTCGTCTCAATGTTCTACAAACGTCACATATTTCCCTCGCACATTCTGCTTTGTGCGAGATATGCAATTACAGTTTACAGTCGGTTGCTCCCAATTTATCTCGCGAATACGAAACTGGTGGTGACTCGCTAACTGCGTTCGTTCGCATTACGAATTTGGGGAATTTGACAAGAAAGTCCGGAAGGAAGACGATTACCTTATTAAGATTTTGACCAGCTAGAAATGAAAACTAAGCACATAGGATTGAGAATTCAAAACGGAGGTGTAAAAAAAATACAAACTATTTTACAATTTTCTTTGTTTATGAGCCTTATGTTTGACGAAATATGTGGAGAACAAAACTAGATAGCATTCACTTACATTAAAGATTTATTATGATAATTTTATGTGTACATATGTACTCAGGAAAGCTTGACGAAACTTAATATAAGTTGGATTTTTGAGATGAAAATTCAAAATTTATAAAATGAATCGAAAAAAATAAAAAGACAGATGTTTTATGATAACAAAACAAGATAGATTCAATTGTTATTGGTTAATTGGATCGACTTTATCACAACGTTACATAGTTTGTTTCTCTAAAAGTGTCAATTATAGTTAAAAGTTAAATAATCGCATTGATTGATTATATGATGACAAATTAAATAACGTGTCGAAAACACTTTATTTTTCATTTCCAAAAAAAGTATTAAGAACAACAATTTTTTTTGGAAGTCTGAGGATCGAACGTTCAGCGCGTGCTTCGACCTTCCCTCCAAAAACATAAAGCCTATCCATGCTTTCGCAGAACTTTTTATCGTTCATTGCACAAACTGCTTAAAACAAAAACACTTTCACAGACGCTCGTTTCAGATTGCAGTTTCGATAATATTGCCCTATAATCACACCGTAATACTCCGGAGAACACAGCATGTTAAAAGCGCCTATTTCTACTCCCCGACATGCTATTGCAATTTTATCACGCTTTTCCATTTCATATATTACACGAAATCACCGTGTGCATTTATAGTATTATTCCCTTAACTTTTGAAAAGTCTTTTGTGAAAACTTTCATCATAATTGCTATGAAGAGTTATTCAAGCGAGAAAAGAAAGATGCAAGTGTATAGACACTCCGCTTGTTGAAAACTTGACGGGAAATTTCGTATGAAATTGTATGCGGAAGTCTTTAGGGAAGGAATTTTATCAGATGAATGAAAGTTGGAGTAGAAAGTTGTGAATTTCCATAATTTTTCAGCACAGTAAAAGTAGAGATATAAATGATATTAAGATAAGCAACGTACTTTTTCAATTTTTGTACAGAAGAGATATTTTCAGATTGTATGATCATCCGTGCCTTATTTATTTATATAATGTTCAGGATTTGAAAAGCTAGATCTCAAAGGCTGCAGCAACTTCTCTGCAAGTTGTTATAATTTGCGAAACTTTAAATTGTACACGCGATTACATGTACCCTTAGATTGGCCTCAAGGGTAAAATGTTCTTCGTCATACTTTTTAGTAACTGTTGGAAAAGTTGTGTTTTATGTGAAATATTCAGGTCTAACTTTCTGAAACATTTTGTAGATGGTAATGTTAGAAGTAGTTTTCAGATCATTTCCATGTATTACCATTATTGTAAATTATTGACTTTCTCGAATATTTATGATTAATGTTAATGAAATGTAAGTCTGCAATAATAAAAATATAAAATAAAAGAATATCATAAATACATATTATATGAAATTATATTATTATAAATATTGATATAATTTTATTAGTATAAATCCCCCAAAAAACGACTTTAGTTTGAAAAAGTTACAAAAAAAAGAACTAAATCTTTCGCATGCTCTTCGTAAAGGCTAATCTTCATTACAATGATTTATGCTCTAAGGTTATACATGAAAATGTTACGTATTCAGGTTTTATACATTGAAATTACAACAGGATCATACGTATCATTTCACTTTTAGTAAATGTGAACTTGAGCCTTTCCAGCCACTCACCTGCCCAGATGTATGACTTGCAATAGCGGCATATTGTGATGTTATTAATAAAGATTTTGCATTAATCTTAACTATTTCAGAAGCACTATCCCTTGCCTCTTCTTGCTTCTGTTATGATAATAATTAGGTACATTTACTGTATTATCGTCACTACAATATTATGGATTAATAAGGTCCGGACAGTAAACCGAATTTTTTCATAAGGTCATTTCAGTTTTCGTTATGCCGTCCACTTTGGATTTTATTTAGTAGGTCATTATCTCAGGGATCGGTGCCAGCGACTTGAAAAGAGAGTAAAAAACCCCAGTGTACAAGCCTGGACAGGGCCGGTAAAACAGATTCAGCCCGAGTGGGTAGTGAGTTTCGGAATTTCCTAAACATTTCTTAGTGGGTCAAATACCCCCACATGGGAATTTTCGAGTGGGTAGTACGACCTATAGTACCATTGGCTGTCGCCGGCTCTGAGTCTGGAGATAGGTCGGACTTATCGTGTTACAGGCCGATTTTTGCCCTCAATGCCATACCAAAGCTCTTTGAGGGTATTGTTTGCGGTCACTTATCTCGTGTCTTTGACTGTGTAATCGTCAATGAACAACACGGCTTTTCTGAGGGGACATCTGTTGTTACGAACTTGAGCTTGTTCAATAACTATTTGTTTGATGCATTTGATTGTGGTTTACAGGTTGATGTAATGTATACGGATATCTCAGGGGCGTTCAATTGGGTAAATCACTCAATTCTTCTTAGTAAATTACGCCACTATAGGTTGAGTGTGTCGATGATTGATTGGCTGGAGAGTTATTTGTCCGGTCGTGCGCAGGTGGTCGGAATTGATGGGCAGAGATTGGATTCAGTGAGAGTAACATCGGTTGTGCCCCAGGGATTGCATTTGGATTCATATTTACTACTATTTCCTATTTACAGTATTTTCCATTAGTTAGAGCGGAATAATTTTTAATCAGAAAAATATATATAAAAATACAACTGTTAACATGCTTTAGTTATTAGGTTTTGATAAACCATTTTTAGAACCACGAATTTTCCAAACAAATGAAAATCACAGTATTTTTAATGATGTTATTTAATTGAAATTCGCAATATTAATTTAATTCTTATTTCTGATGTTGATCATAGTATCTAAAAATGTCATTCTACAGAATAAGTAAGTCTTATTGTTAGTTGCCTTTCTACAATGTGAGAGCACTTTCTTGATCAGTATAAATCTCTTAATACCAGTTCAAACCAAACAAGATTTTTTTTTGAAGAAAACTATAGATTCCAATGAACAACTGTTTTTATCTTCTTGCTCTCGGTATTCTTTAATAACTCTTTAGAAACTAAAAACTTCTTAAATTAACTAACGCGACAATATTCCAAATAACTATGTATATCTCAATATTTATGAGTATAGATTTTGAAAGTCAAATTTATTTATATAAAATAATTATCCAATAATCTTTGAAAATTTAGATAATTTCATACGATTCTAAACATTTACATTTTCAGTTTTGAAGGAATAGGATCAACCTTTAAATTTTGAGAAAATAAATATCAAGTGTCTGAATAATGTTTTAATTTAGTTGTTGTGGTGAATGTTAATTTTAGAAATTTGGAGTTTCAAAAAATAGCATCATAAAGGCCAAAAGCAAATACATGAGGGCAATTGTTGTTTTGATAAGTTTCTTCAGTTTTTTCGAGCAATAAATTTTTTTCTGCATAAAAACTGCAAATCCTAGGTTAAAAAATCATAAAATATGGAAGCCTACATGATCCTAAGTTTTACCATTACCGTAGTTCATTTTCTCGATTCTCGTCCTTCCCTAGTTTCACGAAATAATACACTGCGAATTTTCCTGGCAATCTTTTGTCGTTTTGCAGGAGATTAAAAAAGCGAGGAGAATTTTTTTAACCCAAACTCAACGATAAAGAAGGCAATATGACGAGATTCCATTCAAGTTGTATTAATCTCGCGGTTTCGACTTCATACTTTTTTCGAGCTTCTTGAAACAGCGCGTAGGTTTATTAATTAATGAAAAAAATTGAAAAAGGCAGCGCTAATTAATGAACGTCTGGGTTGATGGAGAAACAAAACGAGAATGTTCTTTTTCAGGTGTGCAGTTCTTGTTACATTTGTTTCTTTTTGTTATTGATCCGTGTTACGGTTGATATATGGCTAGAGTCGCGTGTTTGTTGGCGTGCGTTTCAGATTCTATAATCATTCAAATAATTTTCGATCAATTAAAAACATTTTAGAGTTCTTTGAAAGAACGTTGAAATATTTTCCTACCTTTTTATTTTCAGAATTATTTCATAGAAGCAGTAGCGCCGGAAACAAATTTTTTTTGGGGGGCGGGGGGGGGGGAGTGGGCAAAATATATGTATAAATATATAAAGAATAAGAAAAGAAAAAATTTGTGGGAGCAGTTGACCCTCCTGCCCCTTGTTCCGGCGCCAATGCATAGAAGATAATAAAAGGTCAGGATTCACTAAAAGTGAAATGATACCTACCTAGTATCCTACAGTAATTTCAATGTATAAAACCTGTATACGTAACATTTTCATGTATAACCTTATAATGTAAATCCGCGCAAAAATCATTCTAACGAAGATTAGCACTTCAGGAGAGCATGCGCAAGATTTCGTTTTGTTTCTGGTAACTTTTTCAAACTAGAGTCCTGTTCACCCGCAAATTTCACGTTAAAAATGTTTTTTTGGCGGATTTAACATAGGAAAACATGTGGCTTGACTGATCATTTTCTCGAAAATAACTCTCTATCCTTTGCATCTCAAGGACCAGTATTTCCCCATTTGACGACTTCGCCGAGTTTTCAAACAGTCGAATGTCGCCGCATCCCGTTCTGTTATTCAAGTAGCTAAAGTTTTGTTCGTATAGCATCCCAAGTCTGCAAACTTTAGTAACAAATTCTATTCTCAGTTTGTATTCGTGGTTTCGTCTACACCTGAATCATAAAGCTCATGTTGTCTACGAAAAATTGGATTAATTGAAGAAAACACTTTTCAACTTTACAATATACTGGTATTTTTTTGAGACGCATTCAAATCAGAAATTCGAGTAGATTGACCTCGTAATGCAACTTATATGATATACGATACAATGCCTACGAAAAAAGGGAATTTTTACGTAGAAGAACCCTGCCAAACTTTTTACAACACAAGTGCAACGCTTAGACGTTGCACTTTTTTAATCATTATAAAAACGATCGGACAAAACCAATTGGTGAAATATGTCCTCGAATTATAAATTTGCAGTGGCGAACTATGGACTTTTGAGGCCTGAGGCAGTATGTCTTTAATGGGCCCCCTTTTCATAAATTCGTCATATTATGATTATTGAAATATCAAAAAATGAAATAGTTATTTTGGATGTGAAATTCTCTAAAAAAAAAATTTTTATTCAAAATTAAAAACTACGCTATGACGCAAGCGTTTTACATTTAAGCATATGAGAGTTTGTGTTTTCTTGTTTTAATTGAAGCAAACTTGTCAATCACTTCGTCGAAATCTATTGTTGATGCGATTTGTCTCTGAATTGACAAGATGGCGAGACTATTCAATCTTTTTTCACTCATCGTAGACCTTGAGTAATTTCAAATCAGTTTTAATTTCGAAAAACTTCTTTCGCATGAAGCTACTGACACACAGATCGTCAGAAAGTACTTTAAAATATTAATTTTCAATAATACAAACTTTTTTTGCAAACAAATTTGCAAACAAATTTGCAACTCAATACAAACTTGTATTGAGTTGCAAATTTTGATTATCTGCGGAATGTTTTTCTGCGACTAAATATTTCAACAATGACTTTACTTGCGACAGGTTATCTTCAGCTTTAACTTTTTGCTTCTTTCGCTTTTGAGTACTACTCTAGTAGTTTCGTTTCACTGTCAAACAATTTAACATTAATATTTATTTATAAATGCCAGGTGTTGCGCTGAATTTTTTGGTTATGATTACACTTTTCCGAAGGATTTTCATTCCTTTCCCGATATATTCGTATGTATGAGCCACCTACTTTTAAACAGCGAATATTGCAATGAATGCACATAATAACATACAATCAAACGTTTGTGAAAAACTCGGTTATATTGTACGCTGTAAACGCAAACAATTCACAACTGTCAACAAAGAGAATTAAACATTTTCCGAACATTCTGCACCGTCCACACACCGATGTTCGTAAGTGCTGATTTCTGCTACGTAACAGAATTTTTCTAGGGCGCGGTGTCAGAAAAGTTCTGCCACGCTTACTCAGTGCTATCACCGGCAGCGAAAAATGGGGCCTCTAGATTCTCACCATGGCTTACATAATACAGTGTGTCCCAAATTTATAGGGGCACCCAGTTTTTTAGTCAAATTTTTAATGTCTTTCAACCAAACAAATCTTAATTTGCACAAGCTATTCCTACTTATAATTCACGATTTCTGTCTTTTTTTGGTGAGCCTACGACAATTTGTTCGTTTAT
>JAPYZL010174149.1:0-15901 GCA_030522825.1 Platygaster orseoliae
TATTTTTTTAAAAAAATGGCATAATAAACGAACAAATTGTCGTAGGCTCACCAAAAAAAGACAGAAATCGTGAATTATAAGTAGAAATAGCTTGTGCAATTTAAGATTTGTTTGGTTGAAAAACATTAAAAATTTGACTAAAAAACTGGGTGCCCCTATGAATTTGGGACACACTGTAGAACTCCAGAACTATTGTTGACGGACTCAAAACTCTCAAAAAACTGTACTTTTTCAAAAAAAGCGGTGCTAACTTCATGCGGGTCCCTAAAAAATGCACGATTTTTCCAAATTTCGGGGGGAAGGGGTTTGATGCCCCCCCTCCCGCGTACGCCCCTGCAGTGATTCAGAGCAATCCTAAAAACATTCATTCTCTTGAGTTAAAAAATCCTCAATATTAATTATAAATAAAACAATAATTATTTAAAAATTTTTAAAAAAAGGAGATTCATCCTGAAATTCATTTATTTCATAGAATTATTAACAATTTTTCAATGTTTATTCCATTTTTCCAAATTCTCAATATTTTCAAACGTAATTCAAATTGTTTAATATTTTCCAAATTTTGTTCAACTTCATCGAACACATGAGGATTTTTTAAAATTTTTTCATACTGATTCAGAACAATCTTAAAAACATAATTCTCTTGAGTTAACAAATCTTCAATGTTGATAATAAATAAAACAATAATTATTTAAAAAATTATGAAAAAATGAAAGTTCATCCTGAAATTCGTTCATTTATTAGATAAATTTACAATTTTTTAATATTTATTACATTTTCCTGAACCCCCAAAATTTCCGAACTAAATTTAATTTTTAACATTTCGTCAAACTCATTAGGTTCTTTCGTAATCTTAACAATTTTTCATATACTGATTATAAGCAATCCTAAAAACATTAATTTCTCTAGTTAAGAAATCCTCAATGTTTATAATAAAAAAAACCTTCATTATTTAAAAAATTCCAAAAAAATGAAGTTTTCTCCTGAAATTCGTTTTATAGAGTTATTGACAATTTTTCGATGTTTATTACATTTTCCCAAATACTAAAAATTTCTGAAGATAATTCAAATTTTTCAACATTTTGTCAAACCGTTAGTTTCTTTCGTAATATTTAAAAAAATTTTCATACTGTTTCCGAGCAACCTTAAAAACAATTACTATACTATTAAGTTAAAAAAAATTCTTATTTTATAAGAAACCCTGAAAAAATTACAATTTATCCCGAAATTTTAGATTATTCTTGAATGAATCGCAATTCTGTAATATTTTTTTCTGCGTCGCGACTTTTCGTGAAAAACTGCGATTTTCTTACGATCGTGGAAATAAATTAATAAAATATAAATAAAATAATAAAAATTAAATATAAATCATAAAATTAAATATGAAAATAGAAAATATATAATAGTAAAAAAAATTCTACTTTTTTAAAAAATCCTGAAAAAATTAGAATTCATCTCGAAATTTCAGATAAATCTTGAATAAATCGCGATTTTGTTACTATTTTTTTCTGCATCGCGACTTTTCGTGAAAAACTGTGATTTTCTTACAATCACGGAAATTGAGTGCAAGGTCAAGATGAACCGCGGAAAGCGATCAAAGATGGCGAGTAAATTGGAGAAAGGTCTCGTCGTCCAATAATCTGAAGAGACTTGGCAAACGCGAGTGATTTCTTTAGCAGGTTCATGACATTGCTATCGACAAAAGTCTCGTCAACAGCGTGCCAATAGCTTGTACCGCATTTTCTAGTAAATTGTACATGTTAATTGAGTCACACAAACTTTCGTCACTCGCATTTTTCGAGTCTCAATTTTTAGCTTCAGCCAAGACGATATACATTTGAGTGTGCCTGATAACAAAAAAATTTAATGTATGATTATTTACAAGTTTGAGTATCTTTTAAAGAAATTTGGAGTTTTTTATCGTTTGCAAGATTATTGATGAATTAAAAAAGATGGAAAATTTTCTGGGATCTTATAAATTATTTATAAATTTTTATTAATTTTTTATGAAAAATTCTAAGTAGAAAAAGACAATATGAAAAATGAAAATCGAATCGAATTTCAGAAATTATTCATAAATTTTTTCGATTACATTTAATATCATATTTTTTAAAAATATGTACGATAAAGTTTCATTAATTTTTCTAAAAAATTCCAAGTAAACAAGGACAAGATAAAAATTAAAAAAAATTCAAATACTTATTTTTATAATTTAATAGTCATATAATTTTCTCACATCTTTCTTAAAAAAAGTGTCCATTTTCAAATTCCAGATACAAAAACTCGCGAGCAAATCATGGAACGAATTTGGCGCAAAAATTCGGGCGCAATGGAGACTTTTTTAATGGTGCTCGAGGTAAGATAATTTGGCGAAAATCGAAAACGAAAAGTTGCATCGCGTGTCGCGTGCGGGCTCGGGAAAATCAATGACTATCAAGTAAATAAGTTTGAGTGTCGAAGGTGTCAAGAGCCTCGAAACGCGTGAGGCGTTCAACTCTTTTCTAAAAATACAAGACCGCGCGAAATATCACGCCAAGGTTTTCCCGAGATCCTCGCTGATCGGCAAATTAACCGCGGCGTAATTAATTCTAGAATAGCGTAGATAACACGTCGTTTTCGCAAATTGCGAGGTTGCGGTTCAAGGTGAAATTACGAGCTTCGGTACTTTTCGAAAATTAAAGGTGTGAACAATAATTTTTTTCAACTTCTGGAAAAGGTTTTCAGAGTAATTTAAATTTTCCTAATCCAAAACTGAGATTTTTTTATTTTGGAAATATATTATTTACAAATTTTTCTAATTTATTGTAATAATTGTGGGAGGTTTCTTTTTTTGGTTTAACAATTAGATGGAAAATCTGAAATATGTTGAGAATAAAAAATGCGTATTTTTGTAGATCGTAGAGCGAGTTTTTGGGAATTTTTTGATTGTTAAAATTCTTTTTCAAAGTCGCAAATAACGACCTACGTGAATCCAGATTTTCTTGGCCTACACCAAGCGAGTCAATAATAGAATCAAACAACAGAAAAATGAGGATTCTGACCTTGTTTTATGTTGACAATTTTTTTAGGTAACAAAAAACGATGGGAAATTTTTTTAATTGATAAATTAATGAGATAAATATATATATAATGTAAAAAAGAATTAGCGTATTCTTCTAATTTTTTATATTTCCAGAATTACCACGTATTTTTGTAATTTTTACCTTAAACAAAAAAAAATACAAAAAGTTTATAAATAGTATAAATTTATGTTCATTTGTAAAAAGATAATAAACCTGCGTAAAAAATAAAATGTTTTCGAAACGAAATCTATGAAATCTATAAAAAAAAACATGAAAATCCTTAAAAAATAAGAAAAATAATGAAAATATACTACAATACTAGAAATTTGGAGAATTCCAAAGCAAAATACATTATATAAATCTTTTTTGAAGTCAATGAGTATACGTAAAATTAAAGAAAAATTGTACAAAATTCATAAATACAATATAAAAACAGTAAAATCTATAAATAAGATAACTTTTTCAAAAGTCCATTAAGTAATTGAAAAATTTGAATCCTAGAAAATTGAACTTTAGAAATCTACGACGAAATAAAAAAAAAATCCAGAAAACCCTTCAAATCGAGCGAATACTGTAAAAATACAAAAATTTATAGAAATACTACACATCTATGAAAATTAGGCTTCTTGAAGAAATTTTTTTGAAAAATTCCAAGTAAACAAAGACAAGATAAAAATAAATAAAAACGTAATATAAAATCAATAATCAACTTTTTTTGTTTGTTTGAATTTTCAATTAGTAAATTAATTGTAAAAATATTGACTCGTCTAAATTTTCATAAACTTTGAAGTTTCTTATCAATTGCAAGATGGTTGGATATTAAAAAATTTTTTATGAATAAAAAAAAATTCAAAATTCTATGGAATTTTAGAGAATGTTCATAAATTTTGTCGATAGCATTATTCAAAATATGCCTAATAAAATTTTTATAATTTTTTTGAAAAATTCCAAGTAAAGAAAGCGACAAGGTAAAAAATAAAGAAAAATCAAATACAACATCAAAAAACAACATTTTTTGTTTGTTTGAATTTGCAAATAGTGAAATAATTGTAAAAATATTGACTTGCATAAATTTTCATAAAATTTGAAGTTTTTAATCGTTTGCATAATGGTTGATAATTTAAGATTTTTTATAAATTAGAAAAAAATCGAAATTTTATGGATTTTCAGAAAATATTCATAAATTTTGTCGATTGCATTCACTATCATATTTTTTCAAAATATGCACGATTAAGTTTTAATAACTTTTCTAAAAAATTTTAAGTAAAGTCAAATAAGATAAAAATAAAGAAAAATCAAATAAAAAATCATAAATCAACATTTTTTGTTTGTTTGAATTTGCAGTTAGTAAATTAATTGTCAAAATATTGACTTGAATAATTTTCAAAAATTTGAAGCCTAGGATATTGAACTCTAGAAACCTACTTCGAAATTTAAAATATGCCAGAACGTCCTTCAAATTGAGCATATATTTTAAAAATACAAAAAATACTAGAAGTACTACAGATCTTTAAAAATTCTGTTTCTTAAGAAACTTATCCAAAAACTACAAAAAGTTTTGAAACTTTGAATTTCAGAGCATCAAAGCCTAAAAAGTACATATAAAAATACATAGAAATTTGGAAAATACTAGAACGTTCTACAATATTAAAAAAAAATACTTCAAGACTAAAAATTTATAAAATAATCAAAATTGACGTACATGTAATTATCTTGAAAATCACAAAATGACAAAAAATTTTCAAAATTCTAAACCCAAAGAATATCATTCTAAAACTACTTGAATAATGTTAAAAACAGGAAAAATATTTGAAGTATGAAAAACCAATGAAAAACTAGAAATTTACGAAGTTTTATAATTGTGCATGAAGAAATCTATAAATATACAAGAAAACTGTTTAAAAATACATCTATAGTAAAATATACAAAAATACAATAACCTATGAAACTATCAAATTTCAAAATAAAAAAATTCATACGAATACGAAAGTATCTTTGAAACAGTAAAAATACCAAAAAAATAAACACTCGAAATGTTAGAAATAAGATACTGTGATTTTGAAAAAAAGTGATACATTTCAAAAAATAAAATCCCTAGAATCCAACTAAATAAATAAACTTTTAACTTTTTTCACTTTTCCTCTCCCCCAAAAAAAAATTTTTTGCAGCGTCATTGATTTTCACGAAGCACCTCAATAATTTATTCGGTTCTTCGCGGTTTCAATTTACATTATTATTTCTCCACTCATATTTTTTGTGTCATCGTAATTTCGATTTCATGGTATTTCCCTCCTCGTTAATGACATCTTTTTTTATCACTCTCGTAAATTTTATGCGTTGACTCCCGCGTGAGTTTACGTTTCAAAAATAAGCTCTCGTGCTTGACCTGACAAGTCTAAATTTACGTTGCTTTTTTCAGACTTGTAAAGACAAAGTATCAAATTGTAATATAGTAGGAATAATTCACAAGTGCATTATGCCACCCAACACGAAAATAACCACGAAAGTCAGCAGAACAAAAAACGCATCAAGTGAGTTTTTCGAAATCATAATTTATGACCTGGAATAATAAAAAAATTCGTAAATTTCCCTTTTTTTTCAAATAGAAAGTAGTAGAAAAACTGCTTTGGCTCACTTTATAAATTTGGGAGGTACTCAAGTACTAATAAAACTTTTGAATTCCACTCAACACGTCGAGACTATAACTTCTGACATGCTTGTGCAAGAAATCATCGTGATTTTGGGTCAGGTAAAATAATTCTCGTTTCCCAAGATGTACTAAAAAAAACTTACCTTACGATAATAATACGTTTTCGGTTTTAGATTGCTCAAAAAGATCCCAAATTCGCAGTGAAAGTGAGGGTTCTTAATGCCACGAAAGTTTTTCATAATTTATTATGGCAGAATTACAACCAAAGCAAAACATTGTTGCCGTTGCTGATAATTATTAAATGCCTCGCCAAAAATAGTACGTGATTATTGAGTTTTATAAATTTTCGAAAAACTACGGAGTTCGTCGAATTTTTTGCAGGTTTCTGTTTCCAAGTTCTGGCGAAAAGCGGAATAATGACGACTTTGGAAAAATCGTTTGTTCATATTGGATACACTCCGCATATGAGATTAAAAACTTTGCTGGATTGTTATAAATTATTGACTACAAACAGTGCGTATTAAAAATTAACTGGGAAAAAAAACTTAAGTTCAGAGACTTGTGTATAATTTTTACTTTCAGTGTCTTTTTTTTTATTTCACAATTTTAAACGCTGACAAAATTACCCACAGGACTGCCTTTCAGGGCTGTGCTGTGAAAAGTTCGTGAAAATCGGAACTGTGAATTTGCTCATGCGACTTTTCGCGAGATGGGAAAGATTCGATGGTCCAATGAGACTGAAAATCTCCAATTACGCTCTAATCACGTTACAACACATTTGCGTAATGAGTAAGATTACTTTTTTTCTATCATCGATAATTTTTATTAAATCTGAATCAAAAGTTTTTATATTGATGATATAAAATCATTAAAATTTACGGACGCTACAGCGAGAATTAAAATGGCGGCTAGCGACGCGCTCCGTATTTAATACGGAGCTCGTCCCCAGCCGCCATTTTAATTCTCGCCAAAGCGTCCGTACAAATGGTGACCAGAAATGCCGAAATTTGCTTCTACTCTAACAAAATGTTCATTTTTATCATAAATAAACCAAAAAAATGACTTACTCTTTCATAAAAATCTTGAATCTGAAATTCGTAGGTTAACTTTAATGTAATCGAATTTCCGTGATGCTCTACTTTTAGAGTCTGGCAGAAAAGCCATTAAATCGAACGGAGGCCTGCAATTGCTATATAGATTCTGCGCTAATCGCCCAGAAGATAAAACTTACGATTGTCTTTTATCACGAGTTTGCGGCATTATCAATCAGTGCATGGAAAAAAAGGAACTTCCTGTGCCAGAGATGTCGCCTGCGAGGTCACTTTTCTCACGTTTTTAGTATGATATATAATTAATGATGAACTGCGAACGAAACCTACTTTGCAAACAATGAATCATATTACGACATACCTGTTCTAAGTAATGAATTTCAAGCTCGTAAACATTATATCTATGAAAAGTATCAGTACGTGATGACGCGGTCTCAGCCAAATGATCATGTGATGATAAAAATTCTTTATTTCTACTTCATAGAATGAATCGTAAGTTTTGTTGTTCAATTATTCAAAACACTTTCGATCGTAGATTTCCGTTACCTGGTTCTTCCACAAGAGCAAGTAGCATCGACAGCAACAGTGATATAGAGAGCCAGGTATTATTTATTTTTCTCTCTGTTCTCCAAACATCATTACTCTGAAATTACCAGCTATTTGTGAAACAGCCTTGCAGCGTTGGATCTTTATCAAAATACAACAGTGACGTGGACTCCGCTGATGACGAAAACATCTGTTCCAGACCGAATAAATTCAAAGATTCGAGAGACTTGGAAGATAGCAAATATTTTGCTGGAATGATCAACTTTCTGCGATCAGACGAAGATTTGATGAGGTTAGAAAATTCTTCTTTTCTAAATATTTTTCACCTACAACATCAATTTAAAAAAAAATTATCTGACTTTCCAGCTACAGCAAATTCTACACAGAATCAGGCTCACTTTTGAACCAACTCGAGCACGTGGTTGCTACATTTGATAAAATCATCGCAAGACTTAACTTACCAAAAAAAGAAACACTTGCTGCACGTCTCAGACATACCCGATTTTTCCGTTCCCAAAATCATTTCAACTTGAAAAGCTCAACTTCCATCAAACCAAACGAGCTCAAAATGTTTCGAGACCTGCCACGAAACGCCACTGAACAACAGATTTACTGCATACTGGCAAGCAAAGTTAGAAGCGTAATCAAATTCGTCAAAGTGGCGTACCCTGATCTTGTTGGTGGAGATGGTTTAGGAATCCTGGATCCTCTAAACAGCAAAGACCGCAAAGTTTGTAGAACAAAGCTTCTGATGTGCATTGAAAGAGGAGTTCATTCTGGATCAACGATCCAAGAAACTGTCTATGACTTGGATCAACTAGCTTCTGTGCAGTTCTTGAATGACACTGTGTTGTCGAATTCCGATTTAAGCAGAATCAAGAAACCCCATTCTAATACCAAGCAACTGCAGTTTGAATCCAGATTCGAAAGTGGGAATCTCCGGAAAGCAATACAGGTATTTATACACAAAGTTGAAATATCAACTAGTAACATATAAATAAATCAAGTTTCTATTTCGCAGATTGGTCCACGAGAGTATGAACTGATACTAACTCCTGACGTGAACAGCGCGTCGCGCCACCAATGGTTCTATTTCGAAGTATCCAACATGGAAGCCAAAGTTCCTTACACGTTCAACATAGCTAACTGCGAAAAGGCTAATTCGCAGTTCAATTTCGGCATGAAGCCCATCATTTTCAGCGTGACAGAAGCTGATATGGGCAGGGTTGGCTGGGTCCGCACAGGCACGGATATTTGCTACTACCGGAATTGTTACCAAAGACCTGGAAAGGGCAGAAATTACCTGACAACCAGTTTCTCAGTGACGTTTCCACATTCTAACGACGTTTGTTATCTCGCATACCACTTTCCCTTCACCTACAGTCGCCTGATGACTAATATCTGGAAGTTGTGCAAGTCCGTAGTTCCTGCAAACGTTTATTTCAAGGTACAAAATCTCTGCGACAGTTTGAACAGAAACGAAAATCCTTTGCTGACAGTCACTTCACCGAATTCCGCGAATAATCTCATTCAGGTAAGCTTTTAAATTCACTTGCAGACAGGAAAAGACAAAATTTAACATAATATATTTCAGGAGAGGAAAATAATTTTTCTCACGTCGCGAGTGCATCCCGGTGAAAGCAATGCTTCTTGGATAATGCAAGGAACCTTAGAAGCGTTACTCAGCAATTCGACGTACGCCAAAAGTTTGCGAAACGATTACGTTTTCAAAATCATTCCAATCTTGAATGCCGAGGGCGTCATCAACGGATGGTGAGTTTGAAAAAATTTATTAATGTCTTTATTTGAGTCAGATCTTACACTTGTTTCATTCTGGTCGATACGCGTCGTTATAAGTATACTTAAAAATAAGAGTTCTGCGAAAACACATCGCTTATCGACATATTCTACGTCTGGATGACGGAAACGTTCTCTGGCACGCTCGAGAATGTCCGAATTGTTTTCACCGAATTAGGTTGATGCAATTTTAGTCTTGTTTTTTCATGGGAACGTTTCATCTTGCGGACGTAAACTCATGCACAACTACTACTCGGTCTTTTCTATCGACATAACAATGATCGATGTGACGCGGGCGGACCCCGTTGCCCTACACCATGAAAATTTGATGGTAGAATGACGGTGTCTAATAACTAATGCCTGTGATCCCATCAGTATACAATTGCGATGCTTATCAATGAAAATGAATAGAAGCAGTGATATGACAATGAAACTTTCCCTTCGATTTAAACAATGTGTCTTGAGAATGCGAAAAGATGATGATTGTGTCCACCAGCGTCACCGATTTTCGCTTACGAGGTATGAATGCTCGTTTCGAAGCATCCAAACGAGTCATCGCATGAAAATTTTAACTAATGTTGCTCTCATTGGCTAGTCTCTCGATGACCAGTCAAAAAAAAACCATCTCGTTCGTATCTTGATACTGCTACTTATGAGATCACCAAGAGACGCTAAGAGCACGCTTCAAATACCCATGAATCGTCGTTTGGATGCTCCACCACTCGCGACGACCATTAACATTTCTTTCGGTTACAAAGAAATTACAATCAGTTCACTGATATAAATAAAGTTTACTTGGACGGAGGATCTAATACTTTTCCGTTGCTGCGCACCTTGATGTTGTACCTGTAGGACGGTTCCGGATCCGGAGCAGGAGTACTCGAGTCTTCTGGTTCCTGCACGGGCGAGGCAGGCTCAGCTTGATCAGCCTGGTATTCCTGAACGCTTTCATAAGGACCAATCGTGCGCGAGTCTTCGAGGGCATTGTTCGGCTGCTCGGTTTCCGCGTTCTCGAACTCAGGTTCTTCGCGGTGTTCGACCTTGAGCACTGGCGAAGCACCCGAGCGCGATAGCGACCTGATCTCGTGAGTTTCCAAGCCTTCAAAGATGTTGTCTTTTCGTGGTTGCACAGGATTGTCCGGGAACAAGCTGGTTATGTCGGGTATGTGCTCAGGTCTCGCGTTTTTCTCGATGATTATCGGATCCGTTTTGTCGGAGTCGCTTCTTCCGGTGACCAAAGGGAGGGCGGAGGCCAATCTGTTGATTATGGAGTCTTTCGGGGCTACGGTCGAAGCCACGTTCTCTTCAATGTACTGGCTCTCGAGCGTGGTTTTGGCGTTAGTGTCTTCTTCGGATTTCGTGCTTTCCTTGCTTTTCAATTCCTTCTCTTCTTTCTTTAGGATGCCCTCCTCTTTGTGGCTTCTGGGCGCTGCGGTCGTCGTCATGTATGGTTTACGATTCCTGAAAAACGTCCAGCATTTCTTTCTGACCGACGTTTGAGGATTCGACTATTCGAACCCGTAGTTACTCGTGTGTTAGTTGATTAATTTTTACGAACGGTTATACTACTTTCAAGACTAATTCAGAGCACGGCTGCCAGATGATTCACCCTTCGCACAACTTATATTAGAGATGAGAAAGAGCAAAGAGTGGGGAGAGAAGAATAGTTCTCGGTATATAGAAATCTGGCAGCTCTGATTCAGAAGCTTGTCAAAAAGAGTTACTCTACTATAAAAAAGTGTCAAGTCTACACAGTGTGAGTGTGAGTATTATGTAACTTGGGAATTTCATCAAATCTAGATTTTTCCAATAAGCGGAAAAGTTCCCGAACCGACGTAACTTGGACTCGAACGAATCTCGTATCGTCAAGTCTGCAAATTACGCCTTCCAAAAGCACATATTAAGACCCCCACTATTTTCCTATTTTTGTGTGTGTCGGGGTAAATGTCTCACCTCTTACCCCTGTGTTGCCGATACTGGAATGCTTCCGTAATTATAGTAGTAGCATCGCGTCTGCTCGCAAATAAAGTCTTTGACGAGTGTGCAGTCGTGAGCCTCCCACTGCAGGGACGGTGCCACCATAGCCACGCATCCGTCCGCACTTCCGCTGTCGCCGCTGTGGAAAGACAAGAAAATCGTAACTTGGTCGGCAATTCCTTCACGTACGGACGCGCACTTCCGGGTGACTTATTGTTAGCCGAACGACGGCCTCGTACGTGACGGCCATCGATTTAAGGCAGTTTCATCGCAAGGTCTTTTTTCCACTCCGACTTTTAATTATCAGAGCATCGAATGGTATCTTTCTTCGGAATATACAAACGTTTCGAACATCATGGAACTAGCAATTTCCAAAGAAGAACCATTAGTTTAATGGAAAAATGACAATGAGGGGCAACATAGGGACTATGGGATAGCCACTCGATTTCTGGGAATTGCGAGCGTACGAAGGCCTCGAATGGGTTTTTTAGTTAATTATCAGAGGGAACGTGAATCGTGTTCGGAAAAACGACGGATCACGTTTTGATTTTTGACTCGGCTCGATCGCGGGATAAAATTACAGTGATTTGTGGACTTTTACCTTTCGCGCGCAACCCTCTGTGGTTCTGTGCCAGGCGGTACGTCGATGAGTCTATTCCCCGGTCGCTTCAACATGTAATCAAACGTGGCATTGAAGGGAAGGCCCGTACTCATCCACAAGAACATGTCGGTCCCGAGCTTATTACCGGAAGTCCAGAAGTCGTACTTGGTGTAACCGGCGTTCTTCAGGTACTGCGTCATTGTGTCGGCTTTTTCTCGTGTCTCGAAAGAGGCCAGCTGAAGGCCCAAAGAGCGACAGTACTGGTAGGCCAAAAAGTAGTTCAGCTCGGGACTGTAGGGGTTCATTCGTGATACGAAGTACTGCACACCGTCCAGCTGAATCGTCGTTATTCTCTGGGCTGTGGATATGTTTGAGTTTTTAGAATTTTTTTTCTTTCTGATCATGAATGAAAAGAATTGACGATGTTGAGATTGTGATGTGTGATGAACTGGGATGTTGGATCTTAGATTTACAGACTTTAATGAAGAATAGAGTGTGAAAAAAGTATCTTTTAGCAATTTAAATTGGGAAATAAAAATTATGTAATTTCCTTGAAGAGGGTCTGGAAAATATAAAATTTTACAAGAAAATACAAGTTTTGTTACAAAATCTTTACTTCTTAGCTTCCAGAAACAACATAATTCTAAGATAAATTTTTTTTTTTTTTTGAGATTGTTGTCAGATGGAAGAGTTTCAAGTAATACATCAGAAGATTCAGAAGTGATTTGAAAAAATAATAATACGATTATCGTTTTAGAATGAATGTGGAAATTGTTCAATTTGTACTCTTTTATTTCAAATCTATAAAAGATGATAATTACTATGCAACAATAATAATTATTGGGCATTGGGAATTCTTTTGTCCATGGCCTGCTCGTAGGTGACCATTGCGTGGACCAAAATTTATACCGCTTCACGGTCTCGTTTTTCTTGATCGATTATTTCACTTTGCATTTTGTTGGTCTTTTTGTTGGGGTTTTTATGTTATTTTTGGCAATTTCATCGTGCCTGGCGATCCTAAACCAGTTAGTAAGAGTAAGTATTTGATTTTGTTTAGATTTATATTTTTTTTTGGAATAATCGAGAAAGATTTTTCGATCTCGTGGCGAAGGGATGAGAAACACAATTGGAAATTCTCTAAATCTCATTACAGAAGAAATTTAAGTTACGTAAAGTTAAAATACAAAGAATGATAATAAAATAAAACTAGTTCGAAATTCAACAAATGTAAAAAAAATATTCAAGTTCAGAATGAATACCTAAAATTCCAAGAAATATTGAAAATACTAGAAGAATCACTCTGAACATGAACATTTTTTAACACGTTTTGACACTTCGAAATTTCGACATTCACTGACACATTTGTATTTTTTAGAACATTCAATCAAATAAAAAAATAAAATTTCAATCCAAGAAAACTTTTTTGTGAATATATTAATTGATTAGGAATCAAGTTCATTCCAATGTTTAAAAAAAAAGGAATCAACTATTCTTTTCCAAAAGTTTTTTATCATTTTTTGAAATACTCAAAATTAATCTATAAGAAATTTTCGATTTGTTCCATACAATATTTTACTCCTCATTTGTCCAATTGTAAATAAAAATCATTTCCCTATCAAACCCATTAAATTACACCCTAAAAAGAGTAAAAAAAAACTTTTCTGCAGAAACTAAATTCAAAAATACATCGAAAATAATCGTAAAAAACTGCCTAAAAACCGTTCTTCGCTCTACAAGACAATTTAAATCCAAAAATTATCATTTAAGTCTCGAAACAATTGCTCTAAATTCCAAAACTCTCTACACCCTCAGCATTCTAAAAATACCTATTTTTCGACTCGAATTTTTGATTATCAGGCTCCTCGAGCCGACTCGTATAATTCGATTACACGATGCACCGTTAATCTTTATTCACTCCGCTCGTCTCGATTAGTATTCCTCTTTCGCAACACTTGAGAATTCGCTGGACGATCGCAGAAAAAACCTGAAGCTATTCTATTCTAGAAAATGGAATCCTGTTGGCGAACCCTCAGAAAATTCGAAGTTTCGAAAAATTTCCATAAAAACAGTCATGTGCGTTGGGTGTACATGTAAAGCGAGACGTGGGTTCATTCAACCACTTCGCTCACCGGATGACACAGAGAAATTAATAAATGGCGTCGCAAACATTGTGACGTAATGATATTCAGGGATATATTTTTCATGTTCTGCGGCTTATGACAGAATGAATAGACGATTAAATGAAAATAATTGATGAATTCGGAGCTGTTTATTTTACGAACTCACTTGAAGTCTCTAATCGTTGGAAGTGAAATGTCAGAATTGAGATTTTTATAAAGAGGTTTAGTAATCGTTTTGAAGAATTTTTATGGTATCAGGGGTTTGAAAGGATTTTTAGATTTTAGGAAAAATTAGTGAGTTATAGGGAAAAAATGCTTTCGGTGGCGAAATCTGATGATTTGAAAACTTGAACAACTCTGGAAAGAGTGAAAAGTTTGTTGAGTTGTGGAATGTATACAAAAATATGAAATAAGTTCATAATTATATAGAAAAGTATAAGCAACCATTTTTTAATAATTAGAGAATTTGATGAATTACGAAAAAATGAAGACATGCAGAATAATACAAAGAATTACTGTATAAAAAAATTATGCTATTAAAGTCAATTATTAGGAATAATAAAAAAATTAGGAACTTTAAAGAAAAGTAAAATAAATACGACAATCACAAAGAACTTTTTTTTAAATAAAGATAAGTTTGAAATAAATGAAAAATTTTAATTAATTGCGAATTTGTTTGAAAAGATACATAGAACTGAGATAATTCAAACAAAATTGATGTACATAGCAGAAAAATCAGAAAGTAGAAAACAGAATACGAAAAATTAAGAAACTATGAGCAATACAAAAAAATTTTTATGGCTCGAAAAGCCATGAAAAATTTTTTTATAGAGATAAACAACAAAAATTTAGATACAAAACAGGTTGATGTAATTTTTTGGGATTTAAAATTTGTTTAGTATTTTTTAAAGTAATTCTCTGTATTTTTTGTATTACCTATTTTTATCAAGCCAAACTTTTTACATTTCTTCCAATTTGTCGAAATTCTTATGAGTCTTTTGCTGTAATTTTCTGTATTTTTGTTATTACAAACTTACAATTTTGTTATTGACAAATATTTTTTTTACTGTTTGTAACTTTTTCTAAAAAATTTTAGTTCTTGTATTTCTACCTTTTCACATACTTAAATCTGAAATTATTCCTCATGTGTTCCATTGATCTTATTTTTTTGCAATTTTTTTCTCCAGCATTCAAAAAAAAAAAAAACTTCCTACTTTGTAAAAACTACATTAAATTACAGAATACTACATTAAATTTCAAAAATTAAACCTTCATAAAAAGTTAAAAGTAAAAAGAAACTTCATAGACAACTACTGAAAAGTATGGCAAATGTTCGAAAACTGCAAATAATTAAAAATTACAATACGATTAACTTTGAAATTTTCAAAAACTGCAGATACCATAAAAAAAATACAAAAACTATACCAACACAGATAAAAACCTTAAATAAATCAGGATTATTTTAAAAAACTACAAACAACAGAATTTCAAGACAGAGTATTCAAACATTATGCGAGCCAAATTTTTCAATTTTTCAAACATTTCTTTATTTCCTCATTTTCTTTTTGATTTTCTGTATATCTACCACTTTTTATCCTGTATTTTTCTTTACCTCTAGCAATTTTTTCTACCTGATAAAATTTTCTGTTTTTTCCTAGTAAATTCACCTTCAAAGAAATTTCAAATAACTCGTAATTTCATAAAACGTGAGCAAGTTATTTAAGAAAAAATTCCCAAAATGTGAGACTTGCTAGTTTTTCAATCAATATCTATTGCAATTGCCATTTTATAATTGTTTGATAAATATTTCCACGTTTTTCATTTCACGTGCATCATGTCATAAATTATTATGTTTAAAAATTGATATGCAATAATATAATTAATCGTAATAAAAAATAAATATTACAAAATTCATCAATTGAGCCCCTGGATGCAATAACTCGCCGAGCGCTCGAAAACGGGTAAAAATATTGTCCGCGCGGTGACGTTCAGAGTCAAAAACAAAAGTCCGAAATTGGAAAAATGAAAAATACCACTCGATAGCTTTTGAAAAATGAATGCATTTACTCCTTTGAACTTTTTTCGTAAACATTATAGTT
>JAPYZL010174278.1:0-24603 GCA_030522825.1 Platygaster orseoliae
ACATGCACGGGAAAAAATATTGTATGTTACATGGGAGAAAGATGATTCCAACTCGTGCGTTTGAGCACTCGCTACCGCTCGTGCCCAACTTCGCACTCGCTGAAATCATCCTCTTTCTCCCTTGTAGCATAAATATCTATTAAAAATCCTCGCTTTCCACAGAATTAATTGCAAAATTGGAAAAACAAATGAAATTGTTTTTACATTATTCAATTTTAAAGTTGCCTTTAATATATAAAAAAAAAAAAAATTATACCAATAATGACTGATTGATTTATTACACATTTTTTTTTTTTTCGTAATCACCGATCTTCTTTTTTTTTATTGTTCCCTCACGCTCGGGACAATGGGCGTTGTAAATTTTATTGATAGAGAGTCGTGGGGTATTTTTACAATCGATAATGCCGGTGCCCGGAGCGCACTCACTATTAATCCGCGCGATGACGATGAGCAAAGCACTTTGTTATCCATACATAGTTTGATTACACAGCTTATATTCCGCGCTACATTATCGACCCCCGAGTTTCTGACTTTAATGTCACTACTAAATTATTGCGCGCTATTATTACGCGCTGATAGAAGATAGGTCCGCCAAATGTTTTGTCGCTCGTCAAGTTTTTTACGGTCAACTAGAAAGCTCTTTATACAAGAGCGGTATATTTTTTTCTTTTTTCCTACTTTAATCTTGAATCTTGTGCATCGGATTTCAGGAAGATGGGAATATAATATTATAATCACAGCTGGAACGTAAATTGAGTTATATAAGTGAATAATAATATATTAATATATAATTTGGTATATGATATTATATATATTTTTATTATTATATACTATATAGTATTTTATTATTTTGTATTATATTATATTTTGTATATTATATTGCAATGATATCAATATTATTAATATATAATATAATATATATGTGACACGATTTGAGAAAAGATACTTTAGAGTACAAATCGTTTAGGTCTATTTTCCAATACCTTTGAGACAGATAATGTGCCTAAACGATCGGTACGCTAAGGTATCTTTTCGCAAATCGTGTCACATATTAATATATAATAATATATTTGAGTTGTATTAGTGAATTAGAAACTTCATTTCATATATTGTTTATTATTTTTTTTATTGTAAATCATTATTTTGATAATGATTTCTTTGTGTATACATATTTAGAAAAAAAATTTGGAAAGTGTTATTTCGAAAAAGAGTACAGTATTTTTATAGTCTTGCTAGTTATGTATAAATGAATGAAAAATTGGAAATTAATTTAAAAAATTTGGTGATGATGACTCTTATATATATGATTTTTTTTAGTGTTAAAAAAAAATTTATGAAAAAAATGAAATGTTCGAGTAAAAAATTGGTAATATTTTTTTCGGGATAGGCTTTTGGAAATAATATATTTCCTTTGGGATTTTGTTATTTTAAATTTTCAGGGATCTCGTTGTGGAATTACGATTTCTTAATTTCTCGATTTTCATGTTTGTCACTGAGGTTCAGTTTTTTTTCGAATATTTATAGTATTTTTCATATTTATGTAACTCGAAGAATTTTCTGATATAATAATGAACTTTTGTACGTATAATTTTTTAGAATGAGATGCTCTAAATATCAAAGTTATAAAAAATTTTTAGTATTTGTATAGATTTTTGAGGATATAATATCTGCATAGATTTTTGGAATTTCTGTATTGTATGGTATTTATAATATTTTATAATATTTTTTGACATTTTCATAAACTTCTAGTATTTTTATTCATCGCTCTATGAAATTTTAGAATTTATTACTATAGTATAAAAAATTTTAACGATTTTGAGGACTTGAATTAATTTCTTAGCAAACAGAATCTTTTATACAGATTTATCGTATTTATGGTTTTTTTTGTATTTTTAAAATTATTTTTATGATTCAAATATTCTAATATATGGATGGATTTTCATATAAATTTTTGAAATTATTTATACTTTAGGCTACAAAGTTTCATAATTTTTTTATAAAATTATATAACTACTTGGTTTTTGGGTTTTAAAAGATTTCTAGTATTTTTTACTTTTATCAAAGATTAAAAAATGTGATTTGAAATGTAATAAATAATAAGTTAAATGAAATTATATATATAAATAAAAATTGAAATTAAAGCATTCATGAAACTGAACGATTTTTTACTTTTTCTATAGATTGCTTGTTACGTTTTTTAGAATTACATGTTCTAAAATTCAAAAATTTATAGATTTTAAGTATTTCTTTAAATTTTTCAGAAAACAGAAATTTTGTAGATTTCTACTACTTCTAGTATTTCTTCCATTTTCGTATGATTCGAAAGATTTGTTGGTATTCTTTTGGATTTATATTTAGATTTTTAGTATTTAAATATTTTTCAACTTTTCTTCGTAATTCACTGCATTTAAACAATTTTTAAATTTTCATTTACTAATTTGCCCAAATCAAATATTTATGATTAGAATTTTGTTTAAAAATTCCACTGATGCCAGGATTATTGTCATTTTTGAGTGGATAAATTTTTAAAAATTTTCACTTACTCTTTTTTTTCGCCCACCATTTTTCATGGTTTTTATTTTCTTCATCTATTTTCATATATTTTTTTATTTTCACATAAAAAACATTAATTTCATCCAAACTTCAGGACGGGATTTTTGAATTGCTAAAAAAAAATGACAGAATTTATAAAATATTTCTCATTCCTTAGGGGGAAGTTCAACAAATTTCCTAAAAATTTAGCATCAGAATTTCGTTGAAAAAACTTTTTTTCTGATCCCAGGATTACTGTCGTTTTTAAGTGGATGCATTTTTCATAATTTTCACTTATTCTTTTTTTTCACCCATTATTTTTCGTGGTTTTCATTTGCTTCATTTATTATTATACTTTTTTTTATTTTTACATAAAAAACAAATTAATTTCATCCAAACTTCAGGACATGGACAGGGTTCTTAGAATGTTAAAAAAACTATGACAAAATTTATAAAATATTTCTCATTCCTTAAGGGAAAGTTCAAAAAATTTCCTTAAAATTTAGATTGGAATTTTGTTAAAAAAAAATTCTTCCGATGCCAGTTATTATTATTTTTGAGTGGATAAATTAAAAAAATTTTTCACTTATTCTATTTTTTTTCGCCCATTATTTTTCATAGATTTTATTTTCTTCATTTATTTTCATATATTTTTCTATTTTCACATAAAAAACAAATTTGTTTCATCCAAATTTCAGGACAGGATTTTTAAAACGCTAAAAAAAATAAGAAAAAATTAATAAAATATTTTTCATTCCTTAAGGGAAGTTCAAAAAATTTCCTAAAAATTTAGGATCAGAATTTCGTTGAAAAAAAATTTTTTCTAATCCCAGAATTGTTATTACTTTTAAGTGGATACATTTTTAAAAATTTTCACTTATTCTATTTTTTCCACCCATTATTTTTCATGGTGTATATTTTCTTCATTTATTTATATAGTTTTTTTTATTTTTACATAAAAAACATTTTAATTTCATTTAAAATACACAACGAGATTTTTAGAACACTAAAAAAACCATGACAAAGTTTATAACATATTTCTCATTCCTTAAGGGGAAGTTCACAAAATTTCCTTAAAATTAAGGTTGGAATTTTGTTGAAAAAAATTTTGTTCTGATCCCAGGATTATTATTATTTTTTAGTGGATACATTTTTAAAAATTTTCACTTATTCTATTACTTTTTTCACCTACTATTTTCCGTGGTTTTTATTTTCTTCATATATTATTAGAGTTTTTTTTTATTTTTGCATAAAAAAATATATCAATTTCATCCAAAATTCAGAACGAAATTGTTATAGTATTAAAAAAACCATGACAAAATTTATAAAACATTTCTCATTCCTTAAAAGGAATTTCAAAAAACTATTTTATTTCGAAAAATTGTATACTTCTTGAAAAAAAAGAATTGTTTTCAAGAGCTTGAAATCGCGAAAAGATGAAATCGTCAGAGTGTGCGTCTTGTCGCTTTCGGTGTACGCGCGTGTACGTGTGTATGTGTATAGAAGTGTAGGGTAGGGTGGTGGAGGGAGGAAGGGGGTGGAGGGGTTGGAGACCGCAGAGTATTGATTTCACCCCCGGGCCGTTTTGCCTATATTCCGCAAGCCACTCGAGATCCCCGCAGGCCTCTTCGTCCCCGACCACGATTTCAGTCCAATTTTACTCGAGCCCCGAGCCAACGCCGAGACTCGGCTTTCTCTCAATCATTACCCGTCCTTTTACGCCTCGGATCACGCGTCTTTGTACCAATTTACAAATCTCTTCCCAATCGGCCAAGATTTTCAAATTTCAGAAACATTTTTTAAATGACGCCAAATGCACTGAGAAAAAAAATCTTGCACTTTTTGTCGGATATAGTGCAAAAGCGTCTTTAAAACTCATTTATTCTGTATTTTTCACATAAAATAAACGAAACTCGTAAAAATTACGAATGAATACGTCCATCGGGTTTTAAGTCTAGCCAATACACTTGTGGATAGAATGGATTTCTTTGATATCTCTATAAGTAGGTTTAGAGCTGGTTTGAATTCAACTGTGAGATTGTAATTGCATCATTGAGTGTATAATTGATATGTATTTTTATTTTTATTTTATTTTTATTATATCGAGTCAATCGTAATTGCGAATGTGACTGTTCGGCTACAATTAGCAGTCTTTCGAGTAATATTTCATACCGTAAAAGGGCGTACGCCCGTGCATTGTGATAAATAAAAAAAAATAAAAAAATTTGTGAATTCGGAACAAGACTCTTTTACAAATTATAATATTTTCAATTTATTTCTGTAACAATTACACTCATTGTCAATTGTTTATTGATTCAGGAATAACACTGTAAGTACAATTCTTTTTCGTTAAATAAAATCTGGAGAACACAAATAGCAGATTATATAATGTACTAAAAATTGTAATTTCCTCTTCAATCATATTAAATGACGAAAATGTGACGAAAACAAGCTGATATTACGCAAATATGCAAAAAATAATATGAGAATAATTAAATACATATAAGGCGGAATATGCGCGACCTCGTAAAAAATGTCGGCTATCACAGCGATAAAATCTTTACGAGACGATAAAAAAAAGAATTTTACATTTTGTGTCAATTATTACCGCGCTTTTCGTTACCTAACTACGATAAAAATTTACTTTTCGTTAACACTAGATACGGAGAAAATCTATTTGGAAACATTATAAATAAATCATTGCTACTATTTTGTATTTTGAAATTTGCCGGCTGGCGCCTCTACATCTCATTACACATTTTGCGATGTAAATGCGCGACAGTTGCCGTAAAATAGAAAATAAATAGCCGTTATCTGTCAAATACCGCTATTTTACGATTTCCGTAAATTTCTTGACCGAGCCCAAAATATATCGGCATTGGGGAAAAAAAAAACGTGGCAAAATCCGACATGGCGAAAGTGTTTTTTTAACGATTAAATACAAGGGAAAATGAATTATCGAGTTTTTAATAGATGTGGTGAAAGGGGGAAATTTGTTGCATTTGTGAATTGTATATTTTTTTGATTTTGAGGTTTTTGAGTTTATGAAAATGATGAAAATGTGATAAAATTTAAATGAAATTCATGTTTTTATTTATATAATGGAAATAAAATTTATGGTAAACTATAGGAAATTTGTCGCATTTGTATATACATTTTTTTTAATTTTTCATTTTTGAATTCATGAAAATGATGAAAATGCGATAAAATTCAAATAATATTCAATGAAACTTTTTCGAAATAAAATTTATGGTGTATTATGGAAAATTGTCGCATGTATATATATATTTATTTTTTTATTTTTTAGATTTTCGAATTTATGAAAATGATGAAAATGCATGTGCCTGAAATTCCAAACTTTTATGAATTAAACGAAAACGAACAACAAATTAATTTTTCATTTCCATATATAATCAAAGTTAAAAATAATGAAAAACATTAAATAATATTTGTTAAACATAAATAATTAAGGCTTAATTTAGTAACTGGGCAGAGTAGAACAGTTTTTTTTTTTCGTTTATTTTTAAACGTTTGCAACTTCAGATACATGAAAATGCGATTAAATTCAAATAAAAGACAAGACAACAAGAAACTTTTTCGAAATAAAATGAATGGGAAAATTGTCGCATTTATATATATTTATTTATTTAATTTTAAGATTTTACAATTTATGAAAATGATGAAAATGCGATGAAATTCAAATGACATCCAATGAAACTTTTTCGAAATAAAATTTATGGTAAATTATGGGAATTTTTTCGCATTTATATATATGTTTATTTTTTAATTTTTTAGATTTTTGAATTCATGAAAATGATGAAAATGCGATGAAATTCAAATAACATCCAATGAAACTTTTTTAAAATAAAACTTATGAAAAATTATGAGAAATTTGTCGCATTTATATAAATTTATTTTTTTATTTTTTAGATTTTGGAATTTATGAAAATGATGAAAATACGATAAAATTCAAATAATTTTCAACGAAACTTTTTCGAAATGAAATTTATGATAAATTATGAGAAATTTGTCGCACTATTTATACATATTTATTTTTTTATTTTACAGATTTTCGGAATCATGAAAATGATGAAAATGCGATAAAATTCAAATAACATTGAACGAAACTTTTTCGAAATGAAATTTATGGGAAATTATGGAAAATTTGTCGCATTTTAATACTATAGATTTTTTTAGTTTTTAGATTTTCGAATTCATGAAAATGATGAAAATGCCATAAAATTCAAGTAACGATTCGTGAAACTTTTAAAAGATATAATTTATGGTAAATTATGAGAAGTTCGTCGCATTTATATATATTTATTTTTTTAATTTTTAGATTTTCGAATTCATGAAAATGATGAAAATGCGATATAATTCAAATAACATTCAATAAAATTTTTTCGAAATGAAATTCATGGTGTAAATTATGAGAAATTCATCGCATTTATATATATATATTCATTTTTTCAAGGTTTTCGAATTCATGAAAATGAAAATGCGATAAAATTAAAATAACATTCAACGAAACTTTTTCAAAATAAAATTTATGGTAAATTATGAGAAATTTGTCGCATTTATATACATTGATTTTTTTATTTTTTAGATTTTCGAATTCATGAAAATGATGAAAATAAAATTTAATTCAAATAACTTTCAATAAAACTGTTTGGAAATAAAATTTATGGTAAATTCCCAGAACGAAAAAAATAATGACCAAATTTTGGCAGAGTTGAAAAATTCGTGTAAAATTAATTTAAGAATTGGCGATGTACTTTAACAGTAATCTGAATGTTGCAACGAATTTGTTTTAAACAATGGGATTTTAATTTCAATTTGTTGTTTTCTTATTTTTTGCAGGACATGAGTGATATGTCCGTTAGTACGAGTGTGGGCACAATCACAGAACCAGACTGTTTAGGGCCTTGCGAACCAGGAACTTCAGTCTTCTTGGAAGGAATCGTTTGGCACGAATCAGAAGGTAAAAGAAATTTTTTCTCCCCCAAATAAATAGCCAATTTTCTAACCAATAATAAGCAACAATTCATCAATGAGATATATTTATTCCACTCGCTTATGGTTTTTTTTTTTCATAATTCACAATACTTTATTTTATCAACACTTTATTTATACCCGAAATTCGTAAATCCAGGAGTTTATATTATGGGGAATTCATCACGAGATGATGAATAAAACTTTGTGTACGAATGCAAGTTATAAAAATGTAAATGGGAGATAAAATCGCAAAGCTTTTGGATCTGTAGGTAATGCCTCGAAAAGGAAAGATTAAATTCCGAGCTGGATTATTCATTTCAAGTTTCTCTAAAAATGTGTTTTCAGAAACGTTCAAACACGGGTTTTGGCCTGGTTTATGAGTACTTCAATATGAAATGTAAATTAAAATCCTGTCAAGTGGAAAACAAGTCAGTGAAGAGATTTTACATATTTCGTTGAGTATGCGCTGCGAGTTTTTGATCATATTTTCGTTCGTTTTTTTATCTATATACTTGTTTATGTATATTTGAAAGATTTTTTGAAATCATAGTGCTATATATTTTCGCAGTTCTTTTTATGCTTCATTTTCGAGTGCAATAAATTTTTGAAATTTTTTCAATTATTGTGGAAAAAAATGGAAAATTTTCATATTGCATGAATTCAAAAATTTTAATTATGCATTACAACAAACAAAAAATTTTTCATTAAAAAAAGGAAGAAAAAAACTTGCGCGTAGTATAAAAACTTTTGGATCGAGAAATTGTTTATTTATTTTTTTTCCACGATAATAAAAGAAAGTTTGAAAATTTATTGAGCTTCCAAATTTTTTTTCTTCGAAAATAAACCTTTACTGATGAACTCAAACAAAATTCATTATGATGGAATAATTTTTTGATAATTAAATAATTTCAGGGAAATAAAGCATAAAAATAACTGAAAAAATACGTAGTTTCAATCAAAAAATCGTAGTTCTTAAACAAATAACTTTGGCTATCAAGGACAAATACTGAATGTTGTTTATTTAACAAATTTATTAAAAAAATATGGATAGTTGAAAAACTGATGCAATATCGAAATTATAAAGCTAGAATTTTTTTAACTTATGAAAATCACGATTGCTAGAAATTTTTTTTTAAAATGGAGTGTAAAATTGTCATTAATAAAATTTCGTTGTCTTAACTTTTACTAATGAACTCAAAGAAAATCCATTATGATCATATTATTTTTTGTAGAATTTTATAATTTCAGGAAAATAAAGCAGAAAAAAAGCTGTAAAAATGACACTTTGATTTCAAAAAATCTTAGTTCCTAAAAAAAGAACTTTGGCTATAAAGGACAAAAGCTAAATGTTTTTTATTTAACGAATTCATTAAAAAAAATGGATAGTTGAATAACTGATACAATGTCGAAATTGTATGTGTAAACATTAAAAAAAAATTAAGCTTAGAAATTTTCATTAATAAAATTTCGTTGTCTTAACCTTTACTGATGAACTTGAACGAAATTCATTATGATCGAATTATTTTTTGTAGAATGATACAATTTCAGGAAAATAAAGCATAAAAATAATTGTAAAAATTACACTTAAATTTCAAAAAATCTTTGTTCTCAAACAATGAACGTTAGCTATTAAGGACAGATACTAAATGTTTTTTATTTAACAAATTGATTTTAAAAAAATGGAGAAATGAATAACTGATACAATGTCTAAATAGTAAGTCTACGAATTTGTTTAATTTATTGAAATCATGATTGCAATAAAATTTTTAAAAATAGGAAGTCAAAAAGTTTTCATCAATAAAATTTTGTTGTCTTGTTTGGTTGAAAATTCCATGCAGCATTTTATATATAATAAATCAATTGTATATAATAAATAGAGTGAGTATTTATATGTATTTGCATATTCCATCATTATTTTGCATATTTTGACATGTGAACCTATTATGCATAAATAAGCACATTTGCGCATATATTCATGTCACAAATTAGTATATCGCCCATATATTTATTCACAAGTTGACACATATTATATTGTATTATATTTATTTTCAATCAAATTATTAAATTCTCTGAAAATTCAATCTTCAATTTAAATTATTTGACGTTTAATTATCATTTAATTATATCAGCATATCATCCTTCATATAATGACGTTTTTTCGTGCATATTAATGCGCTAAAAACATAGTTCTTTGTGCGTATTTTTACTCACTCACTTATTATTAATAAAATATAATATATAATAATAAATAATATATAATAAACCAAAGTTAAAAAAACCTTGGTAAATAATTCCAGGTATCTTGGTGGTGAACATAACGTGGCGCGAGAAGACATACGTGGGTACGTTAATGGACTGCACGAAACACAACTGGGCCCCGCCACGGTTCAGCGACTCGCCGACGAGTGACCTGGACGCGCGCACACCCAAAGGTCGGGGTAAACGTGGCCGCGCGGCCGCGAACTCGACGCCGGCGAACGACCTGAGCAACTTCACCGAGACCCGGAGCTCGGTGCACAGCAAGCTCCGGAACGGCGGCGCCAAAGGCCGACGCGGCGGCGGGTCCCAAGGCGGGGCCGGGTCCCAAGCCGCGACGAGCAGTCCCAGCCCCGCGGCGTTCGTGCCGCCGCGTCCCGACCTGGGCACGAAAAGAAAAGCCGCCCGGACCCAGGAGGAGGAGGACAGGGCGAAACGTCGAGCGCCTCCACCGACGCCGCCAAGCGGATCACCCCCGCCGAGCCCGGTGCTGCTCGAGTGCCCGGAGCCGAATTGTAGCAAAAAGTACAAGCACGTGAACGGCCTTAAGTATCACCAACGCCACGCTCATGGTTCGGTGGACGACGAGGACACGAAAGAGGGCATCACAAGCATGTCGGAGAACGACGAGAGCAACATCGAGGCGCCGAGTCCGGCGACACCGGTGAAGTCGCCGTCGGAGAAACCGGAGGCTGTTACGCCTGTGAGGGTGGCCAGTCCCCCAGGCACGACGTTGCCACCGGAACCTGCGACCCCGTCGCCAAGGCCAGTGTCTCCGGGATTGGAGCAACCTTCGCCTGGTAAGAGATGGGGATTTTTTTTTTCATATAAGAAATCTAACAGAACCCCAACCCGACTACAACCATTAAAGGTTCAAGTTCGGTTGGAGTTTGATTCCGAGGGTAACAATGAGTTAGCATTCCAACCTACTGTTCAACAAAATCACGAGAGCAAAAAAGTGACAAGTAATTGACTTAACTTCGCAAATACAAGAAAGTAGTAGTTATAACTTTCATGGTGTGAAATATTATTGGGTTTCAAAAGCGTTTTGCTTGTTCTTGCCTACAAATCTGCTAACATAGTGCTTTAAACTAGTTTCTATGATCTTAGAAAAAACTACTTTGTGTACTACATTCAAAGGAAAATCATGTTTATCGAACATGGACAGCATTATGATTTGAAATTGTATCTTTTTAATGCACTTAATGCTCATGAGCATGCATCGAATGCTCTGGTTTAAGAATTTGGATTAGAGAATCATTGTAATGTGGTGGGATAAGTTGTACGGTGGGGTCCTGAGGTTTAGAATGTTTTAGAATAAGTGAAGTTTGGACGAATTGGTGATATTGGGTTTTACAGTTTAGGTAATTAATAGTTATTTATTTAGGTTATTGATTGGGTGGGGTTGGAAAACTGATTTTTTATCATTTGAGTTTTTTCTTTTTGATAAATGTTTGGAAGTTTAAGCAGATGTTTTTTTTTTTGAGAGTGGGGATGGGAATCAAAATGAAGAATGTTGATGTCAGGTCATATGATATTCAATGTTGGTACATTGGAAGGAAAATTATCGGTATGTCGATGTATAGCGTGGATTTCAATAGATTTTTTGGTGTGCTATTGGTTTATAGGTTTATTGTGTTTTTAGTATTTTTTGTGTTTTGGAGGTATTCCTATAATTTAAAGGATTTTCTGGTATTTTTATGGATTACTTCATTGATATCTGGAATTTGATTCAAGAAGATGAAAAGTTTGAAAGTTTTTAATGATTGCATAGATTTTTGCGAGAATTTTATGTACTTGGATTTTAAGTAGTTTTTAGACTTTTTGTAATTTGACTTTTTTTCAGTAATTTTTAAATGTATGATTTTCTATTAGTTGTATACATCGCGATATAGATTTCTACAATTTAATGACTTTTAGTATTTTAGGTAATTTTCAAAGATTTATACAGTTTGATGGATTTTCTTGTATATTTATAAATTTTTATATGGTTTTCTAGAGTTTGATGCTCTAGAAATTAATGTTTTATCGACTTTCAGAGTTTTTATACACTTTCGATAAAATTCAATCAGCGTTTTTATGTACTTAATAAAATTTTAATATTTATTGGATTTCGCAAGATTTTCTATATAGATTTTGGAAATTCAATACTTTTGGAATCAAATTTTCTTCAATTTTCAGATTTTCGTATATTTTTAAAATACTTTAAAAGCATTTATAAGAACCTTTTTAATTGCTAGTATTTATCATATTTTTTTTTATCATTGAATTCAGTATTTTAAGGGGGGAATACCAATTAGAAGTAGGAAACGGTTACCTAATTTCGGGCGTGGATAGGAAAATAACTATGAATGATAGAAAAATCAAATTTCGCTGACTCGTTATCAGAAGCGTGCAAAAAAGAGTCTGCAAATTCACGGTGGGACAAGTTGCAAGAAAACGGCTGAATCGATTTTCATAACTTTTTTTTTGCTAATTACAGAGAATACTATTCTCTATACCTTGACATTTTTCAAAATAAAATTTTTTTTTCTAAAATCGAAAAAAATCGATTTTTATAATTTTTTTTCGAGTTTGCTAATTTTTTCTGCAAAAACAGCATTGTTTTTGCTGAAAAGTCGATTGTCAAGGTATAGTGAATAGTATTCTCTATAATTAGCAAAAAAAATTATGAAAATTGATTCAGCCGTTTTCATGCAATCTGTCCCACCGTGAATTTGCAGACTCTTTTTTTGCACGCTTCTGACAACGAGCCAAATGCAGATTTTGCAGTAATTTTTGTTTTGTTTTATTAGAAATATAACATACGACCTACGTACGAAATTTGATTTTTCTATCATTTATAGTTTTTTTTCTATCCTAGCCCGAAATTGAGTAACCATTTCCTACTTCTAATTGGTATTCCCCCCTTAAGTAGATTTAAAGATTACTCCATGATTTCATCGATTTTTATATTATTTATGTGCCTAAAGTTTCAAACGTTTATAATATAAACGAAAACGATAAAAAAATTGATTTTTCATTTCCACCCATAAAAATAAAACTAATGAAAAACGTTTAATAATATTTTTAACTATCAATAATTTTCAATTTATTTCATAACTAGGGATGATAGAACAATTTTTTTTATTTTTCCGTTTATTTTTAAAGGTTTGAAACTTCAGAGACATGCTCGTTTAATAATCATTCTTTTAATAGTTTCTAAACATTTTTAAATCTGCTAGAAAACATTGCGAAATTCGATAAATAAAATTAATACAAAAAATAACCAAATTTTATTAGATATTCAATAAACTTTGAAGAAATTTTTTAAGTGTATTAGAATTCTGAAAATGAATAGAGTTTTGATTTCTAGAGAATAAAATTCTAGAAGTCTATAAAGATACTGTTTTCTGAAAAACATATCGAAATTTTCCAAACATTAAGTTCAACGATATCGCATTCTAGAAATCTATTTAACAATCTCTAAAAATACTAGAAAACCTTACATTTTTTCACTACTGAAAAAAACATACAGTTTTTAAAATAACGAAAATTTATTTTGGGTATTTTTAGAATTCCAGATATCTACTATGCAGAAATCCATAATAATATCAGAAAATCCTTTAAATTCTATGATTACTGAAAAAATAAGAATAATACTAAAAATACTATAAATATCTGAACAAGTTGCTTTCTGAAAAATTCATCAAAATCTATGTGATAAATCTGCGTGTTGACTTTTTCTTTCCAATACACCCTATTCAACATTAGATAAGCTGATATTGATATCACAGTAAACTAGTTAACTTTGAAGAGGAATTTCAAGAAACTCTTATTTATTCCACAAAAAACCAATGTCAGTAAAAAACTCATAACACCTTACAAACCTCATTTAATAACACTGGTAAATACTTTATTCACAGTTTATTAATAATGTGATAATCGGACGTGAATTATTAGCAAAGGGTGAATAAAATATCGTATTGCGAATTTTGGGAATTGCCTAATTTGACGAAACTCACAATAATGTACTATTTCAGGTCCAGCCCTGCCGGAGAAGAGCATCGTGAAACCCGGGGTCTTGAGATTCGGCCAGGACCAGCAGGAACCTATCGTCGCACCGAGCCCGGCGCCACCTACGAATCAAACCGCCCCGTCGCCCGTGAATCCCCCGAGCCCGAGCCCAATTCCCAATATTCCCACGCCTTTGAACATACCTCAGGCCCCGCAGCCCCTCCACCAGGCCCAAAACATATTGAGCCAAGCGACGACGCAGATGCACCAGGTGCACGGGATCCGGCCCGAGAACCTCGGCGCTTTGCAACCTCAAGCGCCGCAGCAAGCCCCGATGCCCCAGAACCTGGTGAACCCGGGAATCCCGAGCAACAACGCCCAGGCGACGAGTTTGCCGGTGAGCAGCACCCCGACGTTGGTGCCGTCGCACTCGTACTCGCTCCACACCAAGATACCGCAGTTCAAGGTGAAGCCGACGGCGGCGCTGATGCCCGAGGACAAGAGCAAGGCCCAAAAGGTCCAGGGGTACAAGAAGAAGAACCGAAAGAGCCCGGCTGGAAGTCCCCATCCGATGGAGACGCAAGTGGTCGACACCCAGAGGGAGGACGTCCAGAGTCCGGCGTATTCGGATATCTCGGACGACGGGGCGCCCATTTTGGAGAATGAGGCAGCGGATAAACAGGTGAGTGTGGTGGAAGGTTATTATTATTAATTATTGTGCATATATTCATGTCACAAAACTTTTTAATATTCCTCGTTATAACAAGTTTTTTTTATCTGTTTTCCTAAACCAGTACGTTTATTTGAACTTGTCCCAGGCCAAGGACAAAGAGCCGAAATCCTCACCGTCGAGCCACTTGCCGTCTCATTACGGTATGTATCCGTATTACGGCCAGCCCCCGTACCTGGTGCCGAGCGTGTCCGAGAAATCCGGCCAAGAATCAAAAGTGACGGATCTCGCGACGGTGAAGCCCGAGGTGAAGACGTTGAACGCGATGCCTTCCATGACAAGCCTCCAGGGCATGGCGACGGATAGGGATAAAGACAAGAAGGACCTGACGCCGGTCCAGGCCCAACAGCAGCCCCATTATTACGGCGGCTACGGGGGTTACATGCCCCCGAGTTATCCCTACCAGCCCCAGGGCGTGGCTCAGCCGCAGCCTCAGCAGGCCCACCAGAATACACCCGAGGAAGTGCCGTCCCACGAGCAGCACAAGGTCAAGGTCAAGCAGGAGAGCCAGCAGGCGATCTCGAAAGAGAAGCAGCACGAAAACCACCAGATTCTCAAGGAGAGCATCGACATTAAGAGCCAGATGGGACCTTACCACGTTTACCACAGTTCCCAGGGCCACAGGGCGCCACCGACGACGATGCAGGATGAGAGGAGGTGGGAGAAATTTCTTTTTTCATTTAGATGTTTGAAATTTATTCCTAATAAGTATAACTTATCGTCTCTTTGTGATCCAGGTATTACCTCTACCCCAGCGACCAACGTCGGAAAGAGGAGCCACCGAAAATCCCCCAGCAACCAGCGTCAAAACCCCCACCGCCCAGTCCCAAGCACCAAACGAAGCCCCAGGATAAGCCCCAGGACTTAGGTAAACCCGAGGACGGGAAAATCAAACAGGAAGGCGTGAAGCCGACGATGGAGACCCAAGGCCCCCCACCTCCCCCCACGTCCCAGTACGCCTACATACACCCAAGCTACATGCCGCCCCAGCATTACAGCACGCTCTCCTTCGACGCCCTGCCCACGCACCAGATGTACCGGGGCCTGAGTCCCATGCTGGTGTCCGGGCCCTACACCGGCAATCCCTACCTCCAGCAGATGCGTTATCACGCGCCCGAGGACCTTAGCCGTTCCGGCGGCAAAGCCATGGACCTTCTGCAGCACCACGCGAATCAGTATTACACGAATCACAAGATCCACGAGCTCCAGGAACGGGCGCTCAAGTCGCCAACGCCGAAGAACTTGGCGCCCTCGGCGAGTCCCTCGGCGGCGGTGACGCCGTCGAGGCCACCCAGTGGGCCCCCGACGTCTAACACCGGGCCCGGACCATTGGGTACGTGGACTTTTTTATAGAGTGTTGTTTATGATGGTTCAAGCCTTTTTCTACCAGATACTCGTTGAAAAACCACTAAATATGGAGATGAAAAATTTTTTCCTAAGAAATTTTTTTCCCAAGAAATTTTTTTTTAACATGAGACAACTGCCTTTCAATGGTCTGTTACGGATTATGGAAATAACTGGAGGAAAGTTAAGAAAAATTTTTTCCCAAGAAATTTTTTTCCACATGAGACAATTGCCTTTCAATGGTCTGATACGAATTATGGAAAAAACTGGAGGAAAGTTAAGAAAACATGTTTTCCCATTACATTTTTTTCCCAAGAAATTTTTTTCCACGTGAGACAACTGCATTTCAATGGTCTGTTACGGATTATGGAAAAAACTGGAAAAAAGTTAAGAAGATTGAGTATTCCAGATCATTCACTGAAGAAAGTAGTGGTGACTGTCAAAAATGACGTTCACTTTATCAGATCTTGGCATGAGCGCTTTTTTATAAGCGTTATAAATTCAAGAATTTCCATGATTTGACATGGCTCAAACTGTATTTAGATGCAGATTGCAGCCCCCCCCCCCCCCCCTCCTGTGTCGCGTCACAATGTTGGATTTTAAATGTGAAGCAAAAAATTTTTTGTTTTCAACAACGTGATTTTTAAAGCATTATATTTATAACTTTCACATTATAAAACGGTTGTTTATTTTAATTTACAATATAAAAATTTGTATATTTATCATTAAAAAAATATTTAATTTTGGAAAAGTTTTATTTATTCAGAATTGAATCATTTATTAATTTTATTTATGCATCAAATTATTATTAATATGTTTTAAAATTTAATTCGTATATTTCAATTTTCAACAATTTCAATTTTGGGAATTTTAAAAAATTGCGGAATCAAAAAATTCAAAAGCCATCATATTTTATTATTTTTTGAACCTTATTACTAATATTATTATTATGTTAATTATAATTATCATCATATAAATACATTGAAATAAAATGTACTCAAAATACCAACGAATTTTAGTTTTTAAATGTAAATGCTCTCTCAAAAGCTAAAAAATTGCAAAATTTTAAAAACATTGGAAAATCAATTGATCTAGCCTAGTCAGTTTCATTTCTACAATTTTATTGAATATTCACATTAATTTTCAGTCACATCGAAAATAGATATGAAATGCTTAATATTTTTTAATCGAAGTACTAATCACCACTATCAATTTTTCCCGAAGCAACGTTTAATTTTATCAAAAAAATTTGTGACATCACATTTTTGAGAAGCCCCACCCTCCATCTGTCACAAACTGTCACAAATGGGCTGAACCCCCCCCCCCCCCTCCCAGGCCGTGACATCATTTATGGAAGCTCCCTTAAAATCTATACAACAAATATTTCATTTTTACAACAACAAAAAAAAAAAAAAATTAAAACCAGATTTAATATATTTACCTCAAAGTCTATTTTTTTAAATAAATTTAAATTATTTTTCTAATATTAAAAGGTCAAGGCCAGCAGAGCTCGGGAAAACAGCAGAGCCAGGGAGCGTCGCAGCAGCAGCAGCAACAGCAGCAGCAACAGCAGCAGCAGTCGCAGCAGCAGCAACAGCAGCAGCAGCAGCAGCAGCAGCAGCAGCAGCAGCAGCAGCAAGTGCCGCCCGGTAACGGGGAGAGCGGGGGTAAGGACAGCAGGTCGCCGCCGCCGCAAAGGCACGTGCACACGCACCACCACACCCACGTGGGCCTCGGGTACCCCTTGTTGACGAGCCAGTATCCGGCGCCTTACGGAGGTAAGCGTCAGGAATTTGTCAGGCCGTGACCGTGGCGTGCCGGCGACGATGGCGCCGACACACGCGCCAGAGACTGATAAATCGCGTTCAGGACAAAGGGCCTCGTAACGAGAATTACCCCCATCGACGAATAATTTTTGCGAAAATGAAATATTCCGCGACAAGCGAACGAGTTTAAGCGTTATAATGTAGAAATTAGTTGTGTGCGGGATTCCAAAGTTTATGAATTACCGTGACATTTCGCGATCCCGAGAATGTTATGATAAACTTACTTTTTGTTCAACGTTTGGGGAAAATTGAAATTCGTTAATTGCTTGGATTACTTTTGATTACTTAATGAATTGAAAAGGTTCTGAAATTGCTCGTTTTGTTCAATTTATTAGTTGTAATAATGAAAAAGAATTTGGTAAAAAAAGAAATTTGCAGATGCAGTAAATGTAGAGTTTCACTTATTTTTATAAAAAAATTATACAAAAAAGTGAGTGAGTAATTAAATTTTTACCAGAATATTTTGAAGTATTGTAAGATTGCCAGATTGGTAGCTATTATAATGGTATAACCAGGGCAACCGAAAATATTTAAATAAAAAATATTGAAATAAATGTATTGACAGTTTTTGGGAAAGAAAAATATTTCGCCACTTTTAGATTTTTCGTAAATATTTTAAAGTTTTTCATTTTTAATTCCAAATATTTTCAACAATTTTTGACCATAAAAAATATTTACTTTTTATGCATGTTTCGCCATTTTATTTTTCTTTAATTTGAATTTAATTCTGATCTTCATTTAATTTGCATTTAATTATTTGCAAATTAAATTAAAAACTAAAAATTAAAAAATTGAATTGAAAATTTTTAAAAACGCAAATTAAATTTAAACAAATTTAATTAGGAATACAATTAATTTGCATTTAATTATAATTTTCTTTTTCTTTAATTTGCAGTTTGAAAATTACCGAGAAATTATTCGACATGTCATATGTTTACAGATTCATAATTTGTTTACATTTCAAAATAAATAATCAATTGAAACATTATGCTATTCGAATTATAAGTCGAAGAGAACTTAGCAAAACAAGTGGCCATTTCCTGCAACAACTTTGATTAGGAGCCGAAAATGTAAACAAATGTACAAAAAACATGAAGTTCGCTTGCATTTGATTATAAATATTTCCCTGTTTTTTCATGAATAAATAAATAAATATTTTGCATTTTATCGTAAATATTTTTGGTTGCCCTGGTTATAATATATGTTATCATAATAATGTTATAACATGTTACGTAACATAGAAACATTAAATAATTTTGACATATTCTAACTTATTCAGGACTTCGTATTTCGGCAGAATTCCTAAATTTTTCGAATCCGGAATTCCTAAATTTTTTGAATCACCTAATTTTTCAAGGTTTTTTTGGGACTTTTCGAGTTTTCCAAATGCTCTAAAATTTTTTGAACTTTTCCAAATCTTGGATTTTCACTAAGTTTTCGAAATTTTCGGAACACCAGATTAAGATTTTTGAGAATTCTCGATGTTTTTTGGATTCTTAAATTTTTCGGGATTTCAATACTTTTTGAGATTCCCGAACATCAAGAATCCCGAACGTTTCGGGATTCTTGAAATTTTCGGAATTTCCGAACTTTCCAGGATTCTTGGCATTTTCAGGATTCCTGAACTTTTAAAACTTTTTTTGTCAGAGACAAAAAACTTTCACCAATGCAATGAACTCAAAGATTTTCAAAATTTAAAAATAAAAAAAATTGCTTAAATAATAACAACTTAGCTATCTCAAAAATAATTAATTCTTCAAAGTTTTGATGCCTTTCAGGGCCCTAAATTTTACAGGATTTACAATGTTTTTTAACTCCTACATTACATAGAAACATTCAATAATTTTGACATGTTCTAATTTATTCAGGACTTTGTATTTCGGTGGAATTCCTAAATTTTTCGAATTACCTAATTTTTCAAGGTTTTTTTGGGACTTTTTGAGTTTTCCGAATGCTCTAAAAATTTTTGAACTTTTCGAAATACCAGATTAAGATTCTTGGGGATTCCCGATTTTTTTGGGTTCTTAAATTTTTCGGGATTTCAAAAATTTTTGAGATTCCCGAACGTTTCAGGATTCTTGAAATTTTCGGAATTCCCTATCCGAAAAAAAATTTTTTTTAATTCTAAAATCTCTATCCCGCACACCCCTAGTAGAAATACATTTTTTCGACCTCTCATTCAGCATTAAATTTTCGCGTTTTCGGTGGAGTAACGCGTTAATTATTATTATTCTACCTAAATTTGTTGTTTACAAACGCGTATCGCAGTTTTGTACGAGGAGACGTTTTTTTTTAATTCATTGGTATTGTTTAATTCGGAGTAGTCTTTTTTGTTAGTAGGTAGTGATTGGGAAATGTAAGGCGAATTAATTGTATGTGTGGTATCGATGACGAATAATGATTAAGTGATAATTACATTGATATAGAGTTGAATAAATATGATATTAAGGAAAATGTTGCGAGTTGACATTTTTTTCCATTTCCAGAGGTTTTGGAATTTTTTTTTATTTTATTTGTGGAAGGTGGGGATAGATTTTATTTTCACGTTTTTTTTTTTAATAACGAGAGCATAATTTTCTATGTCAGAAGTTTATTATTGACGTTATTCCATCGAGTTGAAATCATTAGACAAACTTTTTTATAATTCTAGTAAACGAAATTAATTTGTTTAAAAAGTAGGTATATTATTCTATGCTTCAAAATAAAAAAAATTTACGAAAAAAATTATCTCAAACATTTTCACGCAGATCACTTCATATTTCATATTCCTCTAAGGCTCTAAAAATCTATTTTACGTCAAAAAAGAAATTTAACGGAAGAATTCTTTCACTCAAGTCAGTTGAAATAAAGACATCCATTCGTTAATTATAATTTTCTGGTTACGAGGCCCAAAAAAGTTTGCGTGAATTGATTACATAAACAAAACTCTCGATTTTCGGGTAATTCCATGTAAACGTAAATTTAATACATTGTCGCGATTTCGATCACTTTTTTTATCATCAGCGATTACATTTCATATCAAAAAAAAATTATACTTGAACAGTGTTGGATTTTTGTCAATAATTCTCAACTTTTATTGATAATATCGTTAATTAATTAATTTTTTCATTACAAATTTCAGTCGACGTTCGTTAAAAAACTTAACGGAATTCTTTGATTTAAATAATTTGTTTAGTTTATTCTGTTATTAATAATTATGTTTATTAGAAATTTTGTTTGTTTACTTTTTATTATGCAAAAATTCAAAAAATTTTCTTTCGCCTTCCAAAAACTCGGCTCTGACATAAATCCTGCACTGCTCAAATAATATCGTGAAATTCGAGGGTTTTGATTATTCTTTTATGACAAAACAATATAATGTAAATAAAGTAATCCGAATTATTACAATAATAATGAACCGCGCTTTAAATGTGTTTAGGAATAGTCAAACTGTGATAATCAACGATTATTCGCTTCTCATCAATTTTTCTAGCTATATAGTAATAAAGAACTATAGTCATGTTTTTTTCTTTTTTTCACATTAAGTTTACCAGAGCGTTCATCTTCCAAAGAAAAGATGAAATTACAAAATTTCGTTGGCCACGTTGGCATCAACAGTTAGGACTTTTTTTAGAAAATTTTCACCTCCGCGTGTTTTTTCGGTTTTTGGAAAAAAAGAGTGATTTTCGTAGTTAATTCGATGGTATTCAAAGATTGGCATTTTTCTAGCAAAACTTTTATGGTCAAAGAAAAATGGCAGTTTATGGCAAATATCTTCCTGTACTAAATATTTATCTGGCACTAGGAAAGATATTTTTTGTTTGATTTTATGATTGCAGTACGAAAAGTTAATATTTTTTAGTTCTTTTCATAGATCTTCTGCAAAAACAATAGGATTATTTAGTGAGGCTTTTGATTTCTGAATAAAATTCAGTTTTTGCCTCTATGGAGTAGTCTACTATTGGATAATATTCGCGCAAAGCTTACGTATTATTTTTATCGCGTTTGCGTCCGCGGATTGACACAAACATATTTTACATGAGTTTCCCTGGCGAATGCGACTCGAGATAAAATAGTTAAGTCAGAAATTCATTGTTGAAACGTCAAATACCGAGATGTTTATATTACTTGTTTTTTCAAGAACCAAAGTTAATTGTTAACGCGCGTTTTTATGAAAATCCAACCGGTTAAAACCGCGAAAAAAGCTTTGTTATAGATTTTTAAATTTTTAAACGAATATTAAGACGACTCGGAAGACATTCTCTTTTCGTCCTTCTTCCTCTCAACTGGTTTCCATTGTATGCATCTTTCTCGCACCACATTAATGAAGTTTTCGTAAGAATGACAGCTTGTACATTGCAAGCAAAAAGTATTCGTATCCTCGTGATAAACTGGATTTTTTCGACTTTCAAATATATTTTCCACTGAAAAATCTTACTATTTTTACAGATATCACGTAATTTATGTGAAATGAACTTTTTATGATTTATTTGTTTAGGTTCCATATGTGATTTGACATTAAAATACACTTTTTAAATTTTACTACTGATTTCCAAAAGTTTTTGACCATTTCTGTAAAATATACATTTATATAACTTGTTGTATTTTTCAAGGATAACTTTACAGATTTAATAAATTTTCCAATAGCAGAATCTTTATAAACATCCTGTAATGCATAATATTAGTGATTTTCGAATTACTTCAGTAGGTTAACGTTGTGGAGGATTTTCTAGTATATTGACAGATTTCTATATAGATTCCTGGAATTTGATATTGCAGAACTGAAAGTTTGATAGATTTTCAGTATTTTTACAGATTTTTGAGAAAATGATATTCACGTGAATATATCGAATTCATAAGACTAGAAGTATTTTAAGCGTTTTTCTTTTTGAAAATTTTTATATGTTTATAGATTGCTCATTTTTATCATTAACTATATAGATTTTTAGAATTAAATGTTATACGATTCATAATTCAATTGATTTTTTGTTTGATTAGTATTTTTCGTATTTTTACAAAATGTATGCAATATTGAAAATTTTTTTTTATTTTTACGGATTTGAATAGATACATCTAAAAATCGATGCTTAAGAATTCATAATTAAACTTTTTTCTATATTTTAAATGCATTTTGAGATAAGTTCAACAAAAGTTCATAATGTGATATACACTGCTTGTATTTTTGTTGATTTATTTTTCATTTTTTGAATTTTCGATGATCGCTACAATGATTTTTGGAGTTTGATTCTTGAGAATTCGAAAATTTATATATTTTTACCAGTTAAATGGATTTGTCGGAAAATGTGAGTTCCACAAAATCCATTGAACACTCAAGATGAAATTTTCACATTTTTTTGACATTTCGATGGGTCCCTGCCAGAAGAACGTATAACTCGCGACACCTGAACATTTTGGCGTACAATTGACAGAGGTTAAACATTCCAACGTAACTCCATTTTTGAACTTTTTCCGAAAAAGTCATTATTTGTTTCTTCAAACCCTCAAGAATGCTCCACAAAAAATTTGAAAACCAATTTTCAATTTTTACCCTTCAAAATTTAAAAACAAATCAGGACGTCTTTGAACTCGAAGCAACTCGAAGTAACGATTGTTAGAGAAGTTTTTGAAAGGTTTTTTTACTGTTTTACTATAGAAATAGTATATTTCACAACAAGTTGAGTATCGGGAGTTTTACCGTAGACGTCAAGTTGGCGGCGCAGAGTCATATAGGTTTCATTTTCTCCATTCATATGAGTGAGGTAAATGAAGTCGAGTGGAGTAAATGAAACAACCTGAAATCGCTCAGTTACGCCATCTTTGGCAGACGTCGTTTTATTATGACTATCACAAATTTTAAGTTCAGTTATTAAAAATATTTAATTTATTTATAATTTTCCGTAGTAGGGACATTAAATGTTTAAAAAATTTTGACTTGGAAAAATTTTTTTTGCAACAATAATTAGTTGAAGTTTATTATTTAAATATATTATGACGCAAAATATGCAAAAGACGATTTTCGAAACCATGAAAAGCAGATGCGTCTTGGAAAAATTTTTTTTGCAATAATAATTATTCAAATTTTATTATTCAAACAAATAAGTTCCACAAATTTCATTATTCTGATGAAAAATATGGAAAAGACGGCTTTTAAAACCATGAGAAGCATATGCGCCTTGAAAAAAAATTTTTTTGCAACAATAATTAGTTACATTTTATTATTTAAACAAAAGAAATTTCTTATAGTATAATTATCGATATTATTGATGCAAAATATGCAAAAAACGGCTTTAGAAACCATGAAAGACATGCTTTTTACAAAAAAATATTTTCGCAACAGTAACTTACATGTAATTGTTGAAACAAATGAATTTTATTTATTACAATATGTAAAATATGCCATTGATGACTCTGGGAACGAATCTTGAGATTAATTATCATTTTATTCTTTCAAGACCAACTTTATTAAAAAAAATTTCAACGACACTAATATAATAATTATTTAAATAATTATTTCATAAGTAATAACTCTGAAAATTGTAAAAAACAGTAAAGTATCAGGACAGAAGGGTAGATATTTAAAAATGTTTACGTCAAAAATATTTTTTGAGCGAATGAATTAAGTTTTCATAATGAACTTTACAGCTTTCATATTTTTAAGTAATAAGAAACTATTACGAAGATTATTTATTGTAGTATACAATTATTTTTTCGAAATCCACTACATTATCATCATTTTTCAATGCTGGTGCAAGAAAAATTATTCGTTTTACGTGTGAATTTTTTTATGGACAAATATTTTTAATACGTGCAATTTTTGTCTTTCTTGCTTTATATTATAAAAACAATATTTTTTCCATGCATGTGTTCGAATGGCCGCTTTTTTACGATGAATCGCGTGAACACAGCCTTCTTTTCGAGCAGCCATAAAATCAGCGGAAGAATTCT